>JH598100.1:1909-44448 GCA_000173235.2 Hyaloperonospora arabidopsidis Emoy2
ATCGAGGCAAGATACCAAGATCGGGAACACAAAAGGTGTTCAAAGTCGGGAAGATGACCGACATCGGCAGGGATCACGGTCCTAGAGAGTGATCGACAATCAAGTGATCGACGATCAGGAGATTGAAGATTGATCAGAAGATGATCGAACAAGAAGATCGACAATCGAGGAGATCGACGACCACTCAAGGAGATCGACGATCGGTCAAGGAGATCGACGATCGGTCAAGGAGATTGAGGATCAGTCAAGGAGATCGACGATCGGTCAAGGAGATCGATGATCTATCATCGGAAGTGGACCACATATGCGAAGGAACGATCAACGGAATGTAGAGGACACGTGGCAGCATATCCTGGCATATAGACAGGCATATTCGTAGTTTTAGCTTTTGGTTGGTTGACATTAAACATATTTCTAGTTGCTTCTAAGTACACGTTTCGACTTCTCTTCCAGGCTGGAATATTGGCCTCCCGACGTCAAGAAAGCCGCGCATACTGAAACCAAGTGATATCCCCAGATAATTGGCTGGGGATCAAGAATTCTCAAGACAACCCCAACTGCGATTGGACGCAGCAAGAACGTAAAGGACAAGGCGCAAGATCGCAAGACGGCTCAAGTGGTCAGAAGGCTCGCGTATCAAGCATCCACATAGTGGACAAGGCGATATCGTTGAGATCTAGGTGGCTTACACCAAGTAACCTACACGTATACCCGTGATCGTGTGAAAGTTTCCGCGCGATCACAAACCCCATTCCCAACACGGCCAAGTTTTCTCTCGACACGAGTCCACCGAGAAAGGTGCAGCCCGCCCTACCGACGGGTACACAAGGTGAGGAAGGAAATACAAGGCACGGAAACGGAGTACACCCTCCGATAGTCGGTCTTCTGGGCACCAGTGGAGAGTCGGGATCGCTTCATAAAATGAGCGATTGCCACTTCACCACAGTTTCGTCATTCGCTGCTGTTCAGGATCCAGTTTCTCGGGGTGACGTTACCGCATGTCACTCTTAGCTAGAGGGAAGCGTGGGAAAATTTAACGTCATTGTACAGCCTCGCTGGATGTGATCTTCCTCGTTGTACTGGTAACATCGGCTTCGACTACTCAACGTCACCGCATCCTCTATGTTCCTGACGACGATACATATCTATCCTCGGCCGTTGGTGGGTATCCCTCTTCGCTTTTCATGTTCACGAATAGGTCAAATGCACTTGCGAAATCCGCTTCTTCACATGTCTGCCTCATATATTCTTCGCGGCTCCTATAAAGACGAGGTCATATTGAGCGTCTAGTCTGTGGCATCGCCTCCTTTCAGATATACTACAGCACAAATTGACCGTTGCAGTTCATTTCTCCCGCTATCACGATCAAGTACTAGTATGGTCAAGCCAGGTCATGTTGCTCGATTTTCTCGCTCATATCTTACGCATCGCTTGGCCGAAGATGGTTTCTCTATCTAGACCCTTCAAGCCCTTTTTATCAATTTCGCCACGGCACACTGTACTGCCGCCCATCTGGTCTTCATTTTGTAGAATTATCTTCTCGCTGGGCCGTCTAGGTACGGGTTAAAAGTCCGTGATTTGATCTCCTCTGTCCTTCACTTCAAATTTCGAGATGTGCCTCCATTAAACCATCTAGGAATAGCAGATCTCGATCTTTGAATCTTCAATCTAACCCAGATACTTGTCCTCGCTCCTAATGCGCTTAATCAGTAGATCAATGTCCATGAATGCTTAAGATGTTGTATCCTTAGTTCTGTCATGATAAAAACCTTTATTTGATCGCTGATCCCTGCACTGGTAAATTGAAAACGGTTCCTGAACTCGATCTGCTGCGGCATGCCACTAAAGGCGGCAAGTATGTCCCCTCCGCGGCCACGCCCAGCGTTCTTTGATATCTAGCACTTGAAGTTTTCGCTGAAAAATGTTGGACTCTATACTGCCTCTTGGTCGGATTACGCGCTTTCATCCTTACTTATGGTCCTTTTTCACTGAGTCCAGAGTGTGGTAACGCATACTGAACAAGCATGCCACCATATCATCTCCTAGGTTCGGCCTACGGCGTATGCCTAATCGGGGAAATAGCACTTAAAATCCTCTAGCACTCGCAAATACATCTCCAGTTCCGTCCAAGATAAAGCAGCCTGCTAATACTAGGGTAGTTGAGAGGTTGTAGCTTTAAATCGTACTCACTGAGCAATGAAATATGCCCAACACTTGTCACTCCAGCGCACAACCAGGCTATATGCATGAGCCCATCATGCTTCCATCTATAGTCTAGGTGACTTTTGCACGAAGAATCGTTCCCGTCCAGAATAGCATAAATTGGACTGTCGGATTGCTAGTCGGTAGCGTACTTACACTTGATAATCCTTAGTGCATGTTGATGTGTCCACAACTGCTCCTGGAACTGCGCCGACGTGAAAAACGGCCGTCGCGTGATTCAGCTCGGTGTTGGAGCCTCTCAAGCATCGCCACAAGTGTGAAACAGGGGTGCGTTTTGGCCAAGTGAAATGGTTGAAGGTGTAAATCACCATATGCTTGCATGATGTTAATGGCAGGATTTAGAAACCACGGATGTTTATCGGATCTGCGGATGTGGAGAGAGTGGTGAGCCCGGATATATGTGCGTTGTTGTATTCTCAACAGCTCCTGTGTGAATGTTGTAGTCACTCCAACCATGTTGTCGAAAATGTAACAAATGCCTTTAGTGGCCTGATAGAGGACTATGCTAATGAAATTTACCCGAGCGTGCTTGAAAGTGGCGCAGGTACCCCTGGACGTGTGAAATTACAGTTATACAATTTATTCATCGGTTATGTTTCGAAGAGAAGCTTCACTATTTTTGTAGCACGCCATTAACTATTAAACAAAAGCTTGTCATTAGAATTGCGGTAGACCATCATATCGCTGTATGAATAGCAAGGCAGTAACGAATTGCCGTACTTTGAATTTCTTTAACGGGGCACCGGAGCAACACACTGGACAACCAGTGTGTAGCTACTATCACCGACAGCAACGCTAGTGGTGCCTAGCTACCTCTGTGCAAACGTACATAGGAATGTAAACAACTAGAGACAGTATAGTTGTTGGTACAAGTAAAACTGTGTTAAATGCAATTAAGTCCTAATCATTAACCTATGTTTTAGTCCTAACTTACTTATACTGATCTACAAAAATGTATGCTAAAGTCTTGCTCACCACTCGTTGCGCGCGTTCATCGTTGATTGGTCCCCTAGAGCTGGCTGACATGGTGACCCATATCAGCCAATCGGTGAGTGTTTCTGAATATTACCTCTTATGGTAATATTCACAAACATTATCAACCTTTATGACAATATTCTAATTAACAAGTATAGAGGGTTAATTACATGTAACAGGCTCTCCCCGTTACATCACCCCCCCTTAAACGATAGTCACTCAATTACTATCATGTTGATGTGGTCACCGTTAGATCATTTCAGGGACAGGGAGCACTTGTTTTGGTCTGATCCATTCATTTCTGGATATCCATCGCATGGTGAACAATTCCATGCGATGCGCGGCGAAAGCTGCTGAGAAGGCAGCTGCGCGTGTTAACACAGATGTTCTTGACGATGTCCAGCCTCTCACGGCAGACGATGCTTCGTCTGCTGCCGCTGCAACTCTTCCTGCAGCACCAGTTGCTGATTCACGTGGTGAGTCACCACGTACTAATGGTGATGGATCACTAGTGGAGCCTATCTATTCGGGGGAGTCGGACGGTGGATCCGACTCGAAGAAGACACCTAGGTTACCCGAGTCTATAGCAGCAGGCGGGTACGAGCCTACTAATAGTACTCAAGCGGGTAGTCAGACTCATGGTCACTACCGGAGTCTGTTTTAGCTCGGAGGATGAGCATGATGGCTCATCCCCCGCGCCTGCTAGTGCGCATTCGCCTTATAGCGAATGCTGTGATGACTTGAACCATCGTGATGACGATTCTGGTGGTACCAAGGCTTCCGTTGGTACCACGCAGGAGGCTCTAGACGGCAATGTGCTGCGTCTAGCCCCTGAACACAAACCTTTGTGTGTTACCAGAAAGGCTTGTGAATGAATTGTCAGGCGAGACAAGTCTCCATCATCGAATTCCATTATTTGGTGCGACGCAGTTACACGGACTCGACATCAGCGCTAGTAACTTTCGCGCTGAAGAAGACTTCTATATGGATGCTTATCTGAAGCATCGTTGGTATAGTGGTAACACTAAGCGAGACAAAAGGTCATTGCTGCAGGCGTGGAACGCCTTTATACTCAATCTGCAGCACATTGGGCGCGAAGCTTGGCTTCGGAAACTTGACACAGCTCGTGTCAGGTTTGAGAAGCGAACCTTTGCTGGTGCAAAAGTCAGGTTGCACAAGCTGTATCGTGAGCCAGGAATTCCATGCCTCACGTGGGCGACCCGTGTCCGTGTTGTTTCGACATTAAACAACGCATCCAAAGGGAAGTGTACTCCCTTTCATCGCCCTGGGGTAGGGCGCACATCTCTTGTGAGATGCGCGATGCGATTGCTAATCTGAAATCGCTCTATCAGCGCAATGGACGCGTGTTTTCCGATGGAACTTCTGAGCCATCAGATGTGTCTCGTCGTACTAGTGGACGAGACCCTCAACGTCAATCATCATCTGGGCGCGAGGATCCCAGCTGTCGTGTGACGGCGAATAGACGCGCCAGTGAACAAGATAACTCGTTCGCTGCCCCTTCACATCACGGTGGTTCAAGATATTCTCCACGTGAAAGCGTTGAACACCGTGCGAATCCACCAATGGCTGTAGTGGGGGAGGGAATATCAACTCCGAATCTCTTGGCTCTTGGAGTTGCAGGCGGAGGTTGGTCGTCTCCAGCAACGCGTACACGATCTGTGTGATCGCACCGAACGAGAGAGGCAGGAGCGTCTCTCGTTGGAGGCGTGGGTGCAACGCATCCGCCTTTATCGATAGGACGACAAATCGGATCTCGCGTTCTACCAATTGGAGAACAAGCGGACGCGTCAAGTCTTTCTCAACGAAGTGGCTAACCTTCGTCGCCAGAATGCCTCTCTACAGAGCCAGATTGAGAAACTGGCTCGGGACCAAAAGAATCTTTTGAAGGTTCATGAGCGTGGCGGTTGTATTCTCCCTAGGAGAGACCTCGTGGTGATGGTACGGGCGGAGACGATCTAAATAAACGTAGGATGTATACACATCCTGCGATGCAACTCGATCGTGTACGCATTGCCTTTGCGGCGTAGTACACGGAACGGGCCGATGTAAATACTACTCAAGTGGGTAGTATTTTTACTACTACACACATTAGTTACTACGTGCTTAGGGGTATATTTACCGTAGACAGTAGAACTAAGTCTCCGACATAAAATAGAAGAACGTTTGCCCTTCCATGTTTGTGAGCGTTCCGTTTCTGCCGGTCCACCGCGTTAGCGATGGAGTCTTGTACTAAGCGGATCACTGCTTCCCGTGTTAGCAGGAAATCTTCTGCTGCGTCCCTTTGATTTGTTGCAGTGCGCCTTGTGCGCACCACTAGGAGGTCATCGTCTTTTTCAGCGAGGGTGTTCTCATCCTCACTGGTGTAATCATTAGCGATGCTGAATATACCAGCATCATCATCCTCATCTGGGTCAGCAATAGTGTCGTCACTATTGATAAGGTTATCTTCTTCGATGTCGACTTGATCGACATCAGCAACGTTCACGTCGTCGATTACCTCGACACGTGATGAGCAAGAGCCAGAACGGTTTTTGCTCGAGCGAATCCCTACCCCCTTGAATTAGTGTCACACTCTAAATGGGAGGGTGGGCGTGGATGGCTTAAGCCATTCACGAAGAATGGTGTATGTGTTGTCGATGCAGCACGGAGTTGTTGGTTGAAAACTCCTCCATCAGCGAAAATTCCCTCCAATCTGTGAAAGATTGGACGTATCCTCGAAGTATCTCTTCGAGAACGCGGTTGACGCGTTCTGTTTGACCACAGTCTCGGGATGGTCAGAAGTATACATAGTTAGACGTGTTCCGAGGGATCGGAACACGGATTGCCAAAACGTCGCCGCGAACTGAGGATCTCTATCAGAGACTAGTTCACGGGGTAGACCGTGGAGTCGAAATACCGTGTCAATGAAGACACGGGCACAACTGTGCTGAGATTGACTCATTACTGCAGCAAGATGTGCCATCTTGCTGAATCGGTCTACGAACACAAGAATACCATTATTCTTGTGAGCTTCTTCGGGGAAACCGAAGACGAAGTCCATTGAAACGGACTGCCAGCACTCTGCCGGGATCGGTAGAGCTGTAGTGACGCACGGGATGAAGGACTGGGCTTCACCCGTTGGCACACTTCACAAGCACGAATGTACTTGCGCACAAACTGATACTGGCGGGGCCAGTAAAAGTCGCGACTTACCGTGAGATAAGTCTTCTCACGCCCACGATGCCCACTAGTTGGTGCATCGTGACACTCATACATGATGTGTAAGAGCAGATCATTGTGAGTGGTGACGACGACACGAGGTGTGTCGCCGGTAACGGCTGTATAATACAAAAACCCGTTGTGTGTTGAGTATCGATCCGCGGAAGATCGATACAAGGCCGGTAAATCTTGAGGGATTTACGGGATGGAGTCACCAGATGATCCATTAGGCGCAAAAGAGCCTTATCTTCTGCGTATGCCTTTTTATGTCGTCAAGCAATGTTGACGACGGAACACTAGTGACTAGTGTTGCAACAGTGGTATCAACCTCACTGTTGGACTGCGCAGCCGACTCGAAATCGGGTCGGCGCGACAACGCGTCTGCGACGACATTGAGTCGTCCGGGTTTGTACTCTACGGAGAAGTTGTACTCCGCAAAGAAGGACAGCCACCTCGCCATCTTTTGCGAGAGATGTGGGCTTTTTACGGCCGTGCGTAATGACGCATGGTCCGTATAGACTACAACGGTCTATCTTCAAGGCGATAGACGCGAAACTTCGCTAGTGCATACTTCATGGCAAGGAGTTCCTTGTCATGCACTGGATAATTACGCTCAGCAGCCTGCAGCTGACGCGATTGATAATAGACGACACGCTCTGCGCCGTCTGCATCGTTCTGCATTAACGAGCAGCCGATTGCAAAATTGCTGGCGTCACAGACCACATGGAATGGTCTGTCTTGGTCTGCAATCGCCAAGATGAGCGATTGCAATCAAGCTCTGCTTGATACCTTCACAAGAACGCTGACAATCAGCGTTCTATGACCATTTCTCGTTCTTTTTCAAGAGACGAGAGAGGTGAACGGTCATCTCAGCGTAGTTGCGCGAGTACTTATGTAAGTACGCCGCTGGACAAAGGGAATTTCTTATTCCCTTAACGTCGACTGGCACAGGCCAGTCGGTAATCGCCTTGATCATTTCTGGATCAGGGAGTACGCCGTGTTTACCCACGATGCATCCAAGAAGTGTTTTTTCGCTAGCAGCGAATATACACTTCTTGAGGTTGGCATACACCTTATGCTTTCGCTTTAGTGTAAGATCTTTCCGGACGTGTGTTCTATTAACCTCTACGTCCGTCTTTCCGCCCATAGCCCGGCTATGGACGAATACATCATCGAAGTAACTCGGTGCGAAGTCTCGCACCGGTCTCAACCGATTTGTAACACATATGTCGAATGTGGCAGGGGCGTTACTTATCCCTTGTGGCATTACTAACCACTCCAAAAGCATACCGCTCTGGGTGCTTACTGCCGTGTATGGGGTGTCCTGTTCAAGTATTAGGATCTAATAGAATCTATCCATTAATTTCATGGACGAAAATATGGTACTCTTTGACATACCATCAATGATTACGTCCTTCCTCGGTATCGGCGTCTGAGCCGGAACCGTTGCAGCATTCAACTTGTTGAACGCTTGCACTATCCGCCATCCTCCTGTGGCCTTGAGCACACAGAAGTTCGGAAAGGTGTGAGGGGGGTTGACTCCCTCACATGACCCGCAGCTAAGCGATCGGCAAATAATTTGTCAATCGCAAGTACTTGTTCACGAGGCAGTGGCCATTGCTTCATGACAAAGTACTTCGAATCCGGTTTCAGGTCGATTTCGTGACGAGTACCTTTGTCCTTAGGTAACTCGCACGGGACTGCTTCTGAAAATACATCCCTGAATTCCATGAAATCATCGTAGAGAGGATTTGCTCTGAGCGATTCCCACGATTGGGATGTATATCGCTCAATTCGAGTTTTCCTTTAAGAACACTTTCGTTCATTGATGAGCTACTGAGAACTCGTTCATTTTCGGCAAGGACCATTGCCGATCGGAAATCACTGACGTACTCATCCTCCGCGACGAGTACGCAGATCTGCTTGACTTTGCCACTACGCAGATCACGCAAGAACCTCTTTTGGTTTAGCAGGGGTAACTGAGTGATCTCCGAAGTTAATTTCGGAAGCGCGATCAGATCAAGCATATGGCTACCTATGCTTGATCTGTCATTAACCAGGACATTCAATGTCTCTGTTATCTCATGGAAACTTACTTCCACTGTTTTTTGGGGACTCATTCTCTCAACTCTAGCCTCTTAGGCTATTTCATCTCCGTATTGAGTATCACTGTCAATTGGTTGGTAATGATCTGGGTGTTGTCTACTAAGAGTACAACCATGCCCCGGTTCGCTCGACTTATTCGAGAGGTGGGCCTTCGGCGCTTTCTGCATTGTTATGCAGTCGCTGGAATCTTGCTTTTCAATTTGATGATTAGTCATATTGCGGTCTTGTGCAGTCGTAGTAACGACCAAACCACACTTGAGGCCATCGCAATCACTCGTAGTACACCCACATGGTGGGTGACGCTCCAAGACGCTCATCAGATGGGCGTCTGGTGAACAAGTGGCTGACATATCGACACTTCGTCGATGCCAGCTGACTTGTGGCTAGTACCTTCTGAGCCACGGTAAACCAAGGATAACATCAAATTTGTGATCAAAGTGCAAGACAATGAAGTCATCGTCGTATTGGACTTCTTTCAGTGTATAGGGAGGCCCTACTACACGTTTCATCACTGTTACGGATGCGCCAGTAGCAAGGCGTACCGTCATTCTCGTTGGAAGGGATCTCTCTCTCATAAAATGTAAGTTTGCTGTCACCTAGCGACTGGCGTAGCACAAAGTCGTTCGACGCCCCACAATCAACTAGGGCTCGTAGTGACATGTCCTTTGCCACTTCGAGTTTCAAGGTAATGAGGAAACCTCATTACCGGATGCATTAACACACAATGATTGCGTGTAAAGAACAATTCTTGTCAATAGACCTGCAAATTCACTTGACGTTGCTGGATCAGTAGGAAGCTCCGCACCTACTGACCCTGACCATTTTTTGGCTGTCCGTTACGGTGTTGCGTTTTTACAACAGCGTCGGACCCACGCCTCGGACCTTTCTTGGCTGCTTGACGTTTACTGTTTCCTGCGGTACGTGGTACCGCGTTCGGGGCACTGTACTCATATGCATAATGCTCTGGCTTTTGACACCTATTGCATATCTGCAATTTATTATAATTGGTAACGCGAGAGCTTTAACTCTCAGCGTAACAGAGGTCCATCGGTTCTGAGCCCCGCTTTCCTGTCGCATAAAGGGACGATAGGAATTCGAATTCACGTGATCTCGTTTCACACCGAAATTGTCCTGTTCCGCAACACGAATTGTCTCTCCCAGGGTATGGAATTTCAGTCGGAAGAGGTACGTCCAGACTGGACCATCCGTGAGACCCTGAATGAATAAAGTAATCAAGGTTTGTTCATTCGGCTCATTTGCTGTAATGCAACTCGTAAGGTGACGTATGTACTCAATGTATGCGTATACATCACGTTTGCTTTTTTTAGTTTCAGGAGTTCAGAGCGAGCCCTGAATTCTGCTCGCGGTGGTTCGAATGTTTGCCTAAGCAGGAAATTGAAGACTTCTAACAACTCAAAGCCATATGGGTCGTGTAGCTTGAGGCGCAAGGCTCAAGTCTTCGAACGTCCTGCCAAATTCGACTGAGCAAATGCGACCTGCATTTGCTCATCGACGATGTGACGAGCCCTTATGGCGTCATCTGGCTCAACAAACCATCTCAGCAGAGAATCTCCGTCAGCTGCTTTGTATTTGGAGATGTCAGTCTTCAGTGATTCGGGTCGACGTGAGTGTGTCGACCCAGTGGCAGCAGCCTGCTGCTGTCTCAACAACTCGAACTGTTGAGCACTCTGTTCTCTCAACAGCTCTGGCTGTTGAGACCCTTGTTGGTAAAGCAAGGCTACCTATCCCCGTTCAGCGTCAAGTTCATTCTGAATGAACCTTGGCGATGGTGGCATGTTGCCCGTCTGGACCCAGAGCGGACAGCATTGCGCCTACGGCTTCTTCCTTATGGTCAAACTCAAGCGTTCGACGGCATCCCATTCGATTTAACTTAAATGGGAGTAGCTCTCGTGCGTTGGATGGAAGTCTTCCGCTTCATCATCCAACATGTTCATAGTCATTGGACGGACTACAAAGTGCTACCAGGTGTAACGGGGCACCGGTCGCTTGTACTGTCACAGTACAAGCTACTTACACTGAACACAGAATCAGGTGGTACCTCGAGACTTCACGTACACGTGTCGTGCATAGGAAGGTTTCAACACGAGAAAAGGGTAAAAGTAGAACTGTATTTAGTATAGTTAATCTCCTGTCAATAAATACTACTCAGGCTTCTTTTAACTATATATAAATACAAACATGTATTTTGTAACTACCTGCTCACCACTCATTGCGTTCTTCTGTCGTGGCTCGGCTTTATTGGTTGATATCGTTAATCTATGTCCACCAATGAGCAGTGTATTACTTCTGCAACACAATATTACTTATTAAGCCATTATTGTGAGAATATTCTGTTTGTTCTAACAGAATATTCGTACTTAATATTTACCTTGTGTAAAGTATCATGTAACGGAGGCACCCGTTACAATTAGGCTGATAATCTATAGGAAATAGCTTGAGTAGATGACAGTGAAATCGAATCTGTAATATATTACAACTATCTACGGTACCCGCGATGCCTTTCCTGCTCTCCTTTCCATTCGATGAACGATCTCACGTTTTGGCTCTAGCTCTACCTTAAACTACGTCTATATACACAATCCAAGATTTGACAGCCGCGCTTGCCACGCATTTAGTATCCATAAAAATACCCTTTTTTTCATCACCTTTCCAACATATTGTAATGTAACACAAGTGAAAGATTACAGCGAGAAGAGCGTATTGATGATGTTGTATTGCGAGACGAAAATGATTCGGGCTAACGTGCTCACTATGACATTCTCTGCTCCGCGACTCTGGGAACTGCGCGAGCTAATCTTTTCGGCGTGAGGACATTCCAGAAGGAGTGGAAATTGGAGTAATTGTGGTGGATGAGGCGATTGTTGTTCAATAAGACGAATGTTGGCTGCGCACACGAGGGAGACATAGGTAATGGACGTATGTGAATGTAGCAGGATGAAGTCGTATAGCATTATTCTTAATTCGAAATTCACCTTTCCGGCGCGCCTGAGTTTAATAAAATGGACAGTCTATTCTCTAGACACATACACTAGAGGTGACAGGCTACATCGCAATTCGTCTACGACGTATAAGGTACACCTAGCGATCTTCGCAAGCACATGTCCAGAAAAATTGGCTACATCGTACTTAGTACGACGTGCAAGTATTCGTAGCGCTCTTCGAAGCGACACACGCAAACATACACGTACAGAATGTAATCTGCGAAAGTCCGGCATTCGCTTTGCCCAGTCACTAAAAGCTTCACTTTTTGGCTCGCAATTAGACAGTTGCAGCGATTTTCTTAGCGTCCAGAACAAGATTTTTTTTCTTTCGTGCATTTTCAGGCATTTCTTTCTAAAATGGGAGACTTTGAAGTTGTCTGGTACGAATAATGCTGACCTTGTAAGCCGCGGACGACACGATTCGTCTGAAGAAGGAATCTATCTGACTACGGTTGCTCCCTTAAAATTTTGTACCGCACGCTTTATTATACTTCTGCGCACAGAAATGCGTACCGCTACCGATTGTCCTTTCAGCAACAGACCGTCAAGCTATTTGCTGGATTGATTAGTCATAAGTCCGTAGCGGCGCTATTTTCTCTCGACAAGAATGGTCGCAAACATTGCCATACCCGAACTAGCAAACAATCCTGATGCGACTAGCTCATCTCCAATCTGCTCCATAACTATATAGCTAGGCGTTGTATCGGTGCAGTGTGCCTGTGGGGTCAATCGTTGATATAGCATCGCTGTAGTTAGGGTGTGTGATAGAAAATCATCTCAATAATAGAATGCAATGAAGACAATTTTACCACCTCCACGCACGATTCGAATACGATCGTTTTTGAATGCGGACAGATACAACACTATTTCATCAATAATATGACCATTGCCAACTAGCTTTCATTATGTCCCACAACATCCATCAACTTCGCTAAACTTATGACGAGTCTGTTGTTGCAGCGTGGTCCGAAAGCATGAACCTCCGATCCGTTGTAACAGTCGGAAGAGTGCTGTGGGATACAGAGCATGGATGTGTGCCCTGCCGAAGAGCATCTCCTCGGTCATCTTCACAGCCGAATCATCGTCATGGGTTAGCGTGATTTCTGGGTGCGGCACGAGCGATAGCCATTTACTTGCTTGTTTGCTGAGGAATCCCTGGCTGCTCTCTTACTAAGCTACTATGGTGGTAGTTCGTCTAGCGTATCGCAGCGCAAAAAATTACACTGCAAGGTGGGTGCAGCCAAGCACGGTGACGACCACGTCGATGTCAGGATTGAGGGTCATCGTATGGTCGGCTTTGTCGGGCATTATTGTTGAGACACAGCGATTCTATACTCAGATCAATGACATCGTATCAGATATTGCAATCAGGAAGTCGCATTAAAAGGGACCGATCGTTTTGGGTACGAGCAAATCCAAATCGTATAAAGTAAAGCGAATTGTATATTGCATCATGCAGATTACAGCTGGGAACATAAATAAGCATAATTGTGGTATGAAATTCCGAGAGTTGAGCGTACCACTGCGTTACCAACGTCGCTTATACAACCTTTTTATAGAAGATCGAATCTAGGCTTGCTCTATCTCTCATCCAAGTACATGTCTACTTTGCCTTAATACGTAATGGACACACTACGTCAAGTCTGGTCGCGTTGCTCATTGGCAGCCAGCGTGTCCAACTGCAACGATGTGTGCGGTCGGAGCTTCAACCCTGCAAGCGCTACCGGATATAATTTCACCGTCTGTGACAGTCACGGACTCCGCTTGCACTGTCTCGATTTGTAACGTTGAACTTGACGCTTGCACTTCTCGTACAACTTGCAGCAGCAAGAAACGAGACGACCTTGTGAAATGTGCTTATTGAAGTTGAATTCGCGTCCGGAGCTGGCAGAGCAGCACCCGTGCTACTCGTTTTTGTTGTAGACGATAGGCCAATAAACTTACGTTGAGGAAGTGTTACCTGTGCATTGGTTAGAAGGGTCCTCTTTGGCGGTGTCACTGCGAATGAAAGACCTGCCTGGGTCGTTGAAATGTGTCAGTTGCTTACGTACCAGTCATTAGTGTTAGTCTATGGTTACTCTGTGGTTGTCATTTACAGATGCCATTGTGTACGCAGCGTTTACAAGCGTGTACCGACTCGTTTACCTGTCGGCACTATCGCCCGAACTTTTCGCACTGGATCATACTATCGCCAGCGTTGAAGTACAAGTTTGAAGACGAAGACATAAAAACTGATTTTGCCTGGACCTCAACCCAGAAAACAACTCAGACCTGTCGACGAAAGCAATATGTATCACATGCTGGAATCTATTTTGAAGCCCGAATTCATCGTAACGAGCATGTGTGAGCATTAGTGGGAAGATGGTCATCTCCCCACTAATGCTTACTGATATTACCGAGAAACGGCTAGCGTACATATTTGTAACGAAAATGTGGCTCAATGAGCCATTATCGTGACATTATGTCGGCAAGTGAATGTCGCGGCTTCAACGATCAAAAACACGAGCCTAATATGTATCCCATCGCATATGTGCGTCGCCGCCTGACCTGGACCTTGTCCGCTTGAAGTTCTTGTCTAGAAAAACTCAGCAAATGTCTTGCTGCAGTTCAATGCTCCCATCCGGATGCAAGCTGCACTCACCATGATCCACTGCTCGGTACCAGTCGTGCATGATTTGCGGGACAGTCTTACGAATTCCTCGTTGCCAGCACGGTGTCTGGCAAATTAACATAATATTTAGCAATTTAACTGGAACTAATGGGTACTTTCGTTATTTTGCCCGACAAAAGAGCCACTTCCATGAGCTATTCTGGACCTGTCCACGCAACATTCTTGCCATGCACCGGGGCTAAATAAATGTCAACAAGGCGCATGCAAATTGCACATTGCCATCGTGCATACAAGTGACTTTGCCAGCACCTAATCTAGCGATGACTTATGCAAGACGGTGACTTTATATCAAAGCAACCGACGTAAACAGGTGACACTAAGTGTGAGCAGAGCGCCCTTGCCTCACAGCACGTCGACAAAAGGCATGGGTCTCTTTACCATCTAGAATCGTAACTGTCGCTCAGGTAAAGATTTGAAACGGATGGCGGAGACCAATTGCGGATTGCACCGCCATCCTCTTTCGCAACGTTGCCAAGAAGCACACGAGCAACTTCTTCGCTTCTGATTGGCCAATACCTCTTTTCAGTCCTGTCTCTGCTCGCTTTACTTCAGCCACAACTGGTGCCCCTCTGCATCCAAACAGCCAGGACAACGTGATCCGCGTCCGCCGTTGCACAGACATTCCACATTTCGCACTGGATCGAGCCAATCACTTTCCGATTTGGCATGTTCCGCCTCCATCGCCGCGCCGTCGCTTCGGTTTCCTCTTCGATCGGTCTCTCTCGCCGCGTCCCGGCCACGCTCACCTATGACTCGTCCCTATCGTCGTGTCTACGGCGTCGCGGCTTCCGCTCGATCCCCGGCATAGGCGCCGACAAGCGCGCGCTCTTTGAGCAAAAGGGACTCTACCGCTCGCTCGAGGAGAAGGACAGTTGCGGCGTGGGCATGATCGCCAGTCTCAAGAAACAGCCGTCGCGCGCCACGGTCGTCCAGGCCAATGAGATGCTCGTGCGCATGTCGCATCGCGGCGGCTGTGGCTGCGACCCCGCGTCGGGCGATGGCGCCGGCATGTTAGTCGCTTTGCCGCACGAGTTCATCCAGCGCGTCGCGGCCGACGGCGAGTTTGGCGGACAGACGAGACACTTGGTGCTCGAGAAGGAATCGTACGCCGTGGGCAACGTCTTTTTCAACAAGAACGCGCCGCACGCGATTCCATTAGCTAAAAAGACGTTCGACGACATGGCCGAAGCCATGGGGCTCAAAGTCGCCGGCTGGCGCGTGCTGCCCACGACATCCACGACGCTGGGGGCCACGTCCCTTGCGTCCGAGCCACATGTCGAGCAGGTCATGATCTTGAACGAGAACCCGGAGCTGTCGGGTGACGAGTTTGAGAAGGAGCTATTGCGACTGCGCAACGTCGTCACGAGTGTAAATGAGAAGAAATTCTCGGACTTTTACGTCAATTCGCTGAGTAATCGCACGATCACGTACAAGGGTCAGCTCACGCCTGAGCAGCTGTTTGAGTACTATAACGATCTCTCAGCTGCAGACTTTACGTCGTACGTGGCGCTCGTGCACTCTCGATTCTCTACGAACACGTTCCCGTCGTGGGATCGGGCGCAGCCGAATCGCATCATGTGTCACAATGGCGAGATTAACACGCTGCGTGGCAACAAGAACTGGATGTACGCCCGCGGTGGCACTTTGCACAGCTCGTACTTTGGCAACCGCACGTCAGATCTGCTGCCAGTGTGCTCGGACTCCAAGTCGGACTCTGGAAATTTTGATGCTGTTTTGGAGATCTTGACCAAAGCCAGTTCGTGTAGTCGGTCGCTACCGGAGGGTATGATGATGATGATCCCTGAAGCTTGGCAGAACGATCCGCTGATCGATCCGCACAAGAAAAATATGTACAAGTATCAGTCGCTGCTGATGGAGCCATGGGATGGTCCAGCCATGATGGCGTTTACGGATGGCAAGTACATTGGCGCCACGCTGGACCGCAATGGCCTGCGGCCAAGCCGATACTATGTCACGAAAGACGACCACGTTCTTCTTTCTAGTGAAATTGGTGTGCTGGAGCACTTGTCGGAGAAAGACATTAAATATAAACGGCGATTAGAGCCTGGCAAGATGTTCCTCGTGGACTTCGAGCGCGGTATGATTGTGTCGGACGATGAAGTCAAGAAGTCAGTTAGCGAGAGCCGTCCTTTCAAGAAATGGTTGGACGAAAATCTCGTGTCGCTGTCGGAGCTCACTGCGACCAAAGAGGAGACAGCACCGCGGAACAAGCGTCGGTCTAACCATGCTGAGCTTAATCGGCGTTTGAATATGTTTGGCTTCACCACGGAGACGATGGACTTGCTCATGATGCCAATGGGTATTACAGGTAAAGAGCCATTGGGTAGCATGGGTAATGATGCACCGCTGGCTGTGCTGTCGGAACAGCCTAAGCTGCCTTTTGAGTACTTCAAGCAGCTATTTGCTCAAGTTACAAATCCGCCGATCGATCCCATTCGCGAGGAGTTGGTCATGAGTTTGACGTGCCCAGTGGGTCCGGCAGCAAACGTGCTTGATGCGACAGCAGAGCACGCGAAGCGACTAATGGTGGAACGCCCCGTCATGTCGAACGCCGAAATGGCTGCTCTTAAGAGCACTAACAATCCGGACTGGACGCCGAAAGTGCTGGATGCTACATTCTCTGCTGGCAGCGGTGCGCGTGGTCTAGTGGAGGCTCTGTACCGCCTGTGCGAGCAAGCAACAGACGCGCTTGTTAACGAGAAGGCTCCCATTATTGTGTTGTCTGATAAGCTGGCCGGTGTCAATCGATACCCGGTGCCATCTCTGCTTGCCGTTGGTGCCGTTCACCAGCACCTTCTTGGCACGCAGCAGCGGACAAGTGTGGCCCTGTTCACAGAGTGCGGAGACGCCAAAGAGGTGCACGACTTTTGTACATTGTTGGGCTTTGGCGCTGACGCTATCAACCCTTACATGGCAGAGATGGCGCTTAGGAAGATGAACGAGGAAGGTCTTCTATACGCTCACTCCAAGGAGGAGATGACAAACTCGGAGGTTTTCAGCGAGTACCGCGCTGCCGTAGATAAGGGTATACTAAAGGTCATGTCCAAGATGGGCATTTCTACGCTTCAGTCGTACAAGGGTGCACAAGTCTTTGAGGCTGTGGGTCTAGGTGACGATATCATCAGCATGTGCTTCGAAGGAACGAATTCGCGCATCCAGGGTACGGATTTTGAGGCTCTGTACACAGATATTTCCCGTTTCCATGAGGCCGGGTATCCACTTCACTCGGACATGCTGCCTCTCATCCGTAATCCTGGCAGCTATCACTTTCGCAACGACTCGGAGGTGCACTATAATTCACCCAGAAATATAGTCGCGCTGCAGCTTGCTGCTCGCGAAAACTCGCGCGAAGCGTACGCACAGTACGTCAAGGAGACAAACGAGCTTTGCAAGCGCGTAAATCTGCGTGGCCTCTTGGAGTTTAAGTTTGTTGATGAGGACAAGATGCCGAAGCTGGAGGAGATGGAGAGTGTTGCTGACATTGTCAAGCGCTTCAACACGGGCGCCATGAGTCTGGGAAGCATATCGCAGGAGACGCACGAGGCCCTCGCCATTGCAATGAACACGCTTGGTGGACGTAGCAACACTGGCGAAGGCGGCGAAGACGTTAAGCGCTTTACGAAGCTGGGAGAACCGCCTAATCTTCGCCGATCAGCTATCAAGCAAGTAGCTTCAGGTCGTTTTGGCGTGACCATGAACTACTTGTCAAACGCGGACCAACTGCAAATCAAGATGGCTCAAGGCGCAAAGCCAGGTGAGGGTGGTGAGCTACCTGGACACAAGGTTAGTGAATACATTGGCTCGATGCGACACACTACACCTGGCGTAGGTCTTATCTCCCCGCCCCCGCACCACGATATTTACTCAATCGAAGATCTGGCTCAGTTGATTCACGACCTCAAGCACTCGAACCCGTCGGCAGAGGTGTCGGTGAAGCTCGTGTCCGAGGTCGGAGTCGGGGTTGTTGCTGCCGGAGTGGCCAAGGCTAAGTCAGACCACATCACTGTGTCTGGCCACGATGGTGGCACTGGTGCGTCGTCATGGACTGGCGTTAAAAACGGCGGTCTTCCATGGGAGTTGGGCCTCGCAGAGACGCAGCAGACGCTGGTACTGAACGATCTTCGGTCGCGCGTGAAACTGCAGACTGATGGTCAGCTGAAGACTGGTCGTGATGTGATGGTTGCTGCTCTGCTTGGTGCTGAAGAGTACGGATTTGCTACGGGTCCGTTGATAGCTCTCGGCTGTATAATGATGCGCAAGTGTCACTTGAACACTTGCCCGGTCGGAATTGCTACGCAGGATCCAGAGCTGCGGAAGAAGTTCCAGGGCCAGCCAGAGCATGTTATGAATTTTATGTTTATGCTAGCCGAGGAGGTGCAGGACTACATGCGTCGCCTGGGGTTCCGCAAGCTTGACGATTTAATTGGTCGTGCGGACCTTCTTAAGGTGAATGAAGATGCCCTGCACTACAAAAGCCGCAAGCTTGACCTTTCTCCGCTTTTAATAAACGCTAGCACGCTAAATGAGGGTGCAGGAGTGAAAAAAGAGATCGAGCAGAGCCACGATGTTGAGAACTGCATCGATATGCGCCTGATCGCTAAGGCTAAGGACGCGCTGGAAAGCAGAACCCCGGTAGTGATCGAAGATGTTGCAACTAACCTGGACCGCACGCTCGGCGCCACGCTGTCACACGAGATTTGTAAACGCTACGGTGAGGAAGGTCTTCCTGACGGTACAATCCACTTAAAACTGAAGGGGCACGGTGGTCAGAGTCTGGCGTTCGGCCTTGCCAAGGGCGTTCGTCTTGATTTGGAGGGTGACTCGAACGACTACGTTGGCAAGGCACTTTCTGGTGGTGAGGTGTCAGTTTACCCAAGTCCAGACTTTTCGGGGCGTGTGGACCCGGAGAATGTCATTGTTGGCAATGCTGTGCTATATGGTGCTACGAGTGGCGAGGCTTTCTTCTTAGGCAAGGCTGGCGAGCGTTTCTGCGTGCGCAACTCTGGCGTGAAAGCTGTAGTCGAAGGTGTGGGTGACCACGGCTGTGAGTACATGACAGGCGGTCGCGTGGTTGTCCTCGGCTCTACGGGTCGCAACTTCGCTGCTGGTATGTCGGGTGGCATTGCTTATATTTATGACAAGGATAATAGCTTCCAGAAGAAGTGCAACCTGGGCATGGTAGGCGTGGGCGCGCTGATTGACACTGCGTCAGACCCTGAGATCCAAGAGCTGAAGGCTCTTATCGTAAAACATCTGGACCGGACACAATCCCTCAAGGCGCGGGAGGTGCTGGACAACTGGGATACATCTGCGACCAAGTTCGTGCGCGTGATGCCGCACGACTATAAGCGGGTGATTTTACAGCACGCGGCTGTTGTGGAGGAGGCGAAGACGTCAGCTTTTGCTTCTGCGTAGGGCACGCACGATGGTGGTATTCGAGAAGTAGCAATTAGCACAAACAAACTGTTATTGCGAGCCCGAAGAGTGAAGCTATAAGTGACTGTGCGCAAGGTTGAATGCCGAACTTTTAAATCGTACTTATCTGTGTCTATGAATAACGCGGTAGGTATACCTTCTACGTACTAAGTGCGATCTAGCCTGTCCCCATCATGGGTCGATTAGTATGGTAGGTGTCACTCTTTAGGTAGGTCACTAATTGCGACGGCATGGATCTACGACTAAAGCACGCATGCGATTAGCTCAAAGGTCGTACGAAACTAAAAAAAACTAACGAAAACTAAAACAATATCGCACGGCGGTTCAGAGCTTAGAAGTTATTGCATATCTGACACAACAGAACAGGCATCTCTATCAGCATCTCTACTACCAGTTGTAGTGCAGCAAGCAGGTTGTCCGTTTACTACTAGAACTAAGGATGGGAAGAAGGCTTCTTCCTGTAGATACCCCGAGTCTCCATAGTCGCCAAGGAGTAAGGTCGACATCTAGATAAGCGGCGCGCTCAAATTTTACGCGCCAGACGTGACTCCTCATTGAGTGACACCGCTACCATTGCTCTTCGAGAACAGGCAGCAGCAGGCAAGTTGACTTGGGCTGATAATTATTGTCCCACATTCATACATACCCTGTATTTGTACGTGTATTTATCGTATTTGGTAGAATTTTGGTTTATTAGAATGTCATGAATCCTTTTATATAAATAGATGATCGTAAACGTTATCGTGTCGGGAGTGTATTAAAAATCGTTTAAACACTACCGATAGATTTTAAGGATAACGATAAACAAGAACTTAACTATCTCTATTTATCTATAAAAATTGTAGCTATGAGAGCTAGGCGTGCAGCGGAAGAAGAATCTCAAAGGCGACCTCGCCTTTTTCACGAAAATCTAGGTTTGTGGTGATAAATAGATAAACTCGCGAATGATACGATAATACAATCCTTTTTTGTGTCTGATATTTAAACTTTTTCTTCGACATTAACAAGGAACCGCCGCGCGCCGTTAAATTGAAACAGAAGCTGAGTCTCGAGCTAGACATGCTCAGAACAGTCAAGGTTTGTATATGCTCGTTGTATTTATACATATTTTTTATTCCAGCTTAATCTATTCTAATATCAATCAGGAACCGCTGCTCGTCGCCAGAATGAAACAGAAGCTGAATCCCAAGCTATACATGCTCGGAATAGTCAAGGTTTGTGTTTACTTGATGTATTTGGACGTGTTTTTAATTGTATCTAATACTATTTCAATAAATTGTCTAGCAACCACCGCACGCCGCGATATTGAAACAGAAGATGAAACCCAGGCTAGGCGTGCTCGAGATAGTCGAGGTACATATGTGCTATTTAAATGTCTATGTAATCAAACATATTGTATCTATTATAACACTATGTGCTAATACCTGACTCGTCTTCACTTGTGCTGCTCGTCGTGCTACAGAGTCGGGAGATCAGCAATTACTTACATGTCTCCAAGACAAGGAGGCTAGAAGAATACTATACATAAACGATGCATCCGTACCAGTTATCGTTATGGTTTCGAAGACCGAATATCTGGACCAGTTTGATGCGGCTAAAAATGGTCGCCTTCATGAGCAAGTTTGGTGCCGTGAAGCCATGCGAAGGTTCCATTTGGACATGCGCAAGTACAACCAAGGTCATTGTTCAAATTGTCGTGAACTGTGACCCACTACCGGCGTGACCTACGCATCTCCAAATTATGTTTGCAGTCACTGCATGAGAGGCTTGCTATACTGCGGTTTCTATAGGTCACATTTTTTTTACAAATTCGAATCTTTATTATTTTATAGGTTCTGCTGAAAAAGTTCTGGAAGTGAAAATGACACGATACCTGATGATTCTTTAATACCTGCTCACATGAAAGTTCTCTTGAGAAAGCTGTCAATGGTTGAAGAAATGCTGTTGTCGCCCGTTCTCCCTGTGATGTCTGTTTTCAAGCTCAAGACTGGTCAGAATATCCATCGTGGTTATATTGCCAAAGTTCGACAAGAATCTGCCGCATTTATTGATGAAGTGTCTCGTCTGCTTAACAAAATTCCCTTTATTACCATAACATGTAATGTCCAAGACAACACATCTGTCGAGTGCAAGGTCAATCGAGCACGGGTACCTGCGGTCGGGAGATTTCTGGTCCAGCACCACCCTGAATTCGTGAGAAGGAATATTACCTTCAGCCAGGGGAATTGCAGCATACTACCTGAAAATGATGTACCACAAGAATTCTATGGAATAATTATCGACGATGATGATATCGTGGAATCTGATGAAGGTCCGAATCCTAAGGATATTAACGATGAAGAAGAAACGCCTTATCACTCCTTCGTTCAAGATACTGGCAATGAACCTCTGGAAGTCGATCGTTTGCATCGCGCTTTTGCATGGCCAGATGCTGAGCCTCAGCCAATTAACGAGTTCGAGACACCTTGAATTGCCGCGATGGCTTTTGTAAAATTATTTCCTCTCGGATTTGCAGACCCTACCAAACCTGATCAGCTGTTTTCCGTATCCGAGGCTGATGCAATTGCTCAACTCCTTCGTTTTGCCGAACTGGATCCTCTTAATGGAAATCTATATTACCCTTTTGCGGAGTATGATCGATTTAAATTCTGGATGAACGACAGGATAAGACGTCATCGAACGCTATCACAATCTACCATTTACCTAAAGAAAAACCCCGGAGACGCAGCTCTTACTATTAACGATTTACGGCAACACATGGGATAATTTGATGAAAAGGCTCACTGCTTATTCAGCAAATCATACTGGCTCCGACGCTTAATGGTATCATCGACGTCAAGAACTCGATGCAATTTTTCAGCAAAAAGGATGTGGTACCGCGTTTTTTACGTTCAGCTTTGCCTATTACTACGGGAGGACCTTCATAGGCTAATGCCTGGAGGACATGTTGATCCAAACAGACGCTTTCGTAATGTCGCCAAAAATCCTCATCTGGTCGACTGGTACTTTTCTGCTCATCTGGATGAATTCTTTCGTTGTTTTTTAAAGACTTCCTTGACTCTGAATGGATATGGCAGCGCTATGAATGGCAGTCTCGAACCGCGATTCACACAGATGGTGTAGTCAAGCTTAAAAATGATCCTGAAATTTCTAGGTTAAATATTACTACCTACACTGGACGATTGCTGAAGAACAGATAGAATTTTTTTTGTCTTAAATCGTGATTATTTTGAACAACTTAAGAACATTTGGATACGCAGGAAATTAGCAAAGCAGACTGTTATCACTTACGCTGATACCCTTTTGACAGCAATAAATACTCGGTCTCGATTTGTATTTGATTCTGTGGCCGTTCCGGATCCTCATCCATGTACCAAAAACATATTAGAATTTCTAGACAATTCTGATTCTATGGATGTGGATTATCTGGAGCTTTCAAATGGCCGTCACCGCCACATTTGTCGCCCCGACGGATATTGTAAGTCTAAAAATGGAAAAGGCTGTCAATTTAACTATCCGATTCAACTTCAACGTGGTACGACTATTAATATGAAGAAGTCGGTTCCTCTGTGCGTACTAAAATTGCATTGAAAGGAAATGACCCGTGGTTAAATATGCATTACCGGTTCATGCATCAGCATTGGAGAGCTAACGTGGACCCTTCAGCTAATTCTTGATCTTCAAGCTGCTTTAGCCTACATGGTTAAGTATTCATCCAAGGGTGAACAAAGTGGAAGGTCTTTGCAGAATATTTACGGGATGTGATGCAAAATGCACAGGATTCCGATAATCCAGTTTCGGAGATGAGATCTCTAATGATTCGGTGCGTTGACCATCGAGATGTTGGAGGGGGTGAAGCTTCTAGGTTGATATTTGGCGGTAAGCACTGACAGTCATCGATCAAATTTGTGAGACAATCCCTCGAAGTCAGCAATCAACAGTTGCGCATTGACAAAACTACCGGAGAAATTATCATTGCAGACAACTTGCTGACTCTTTTTGCAAAACTTGCACAAATTCAGCCCGAATATTCGAATGTAAACTTGGAGCAACAGCCTAACTTGATTGAATTCTGCCGGATTATGCGATCAAGGGTACCAAATTGGTTAAAAGTTCAAGACCGGATAGTACGATTGTTGTCACCTTTCCAAGTTATAGTGGAAACAGCCAATTACCTACTTACAATCTTTTTTGTAAGTGATCAAATATTCGTCTTAGTATTTTGAAGACCTTGAAGAGATGAATAATGAAGATGATGCCGAAGACAGATGGAACAATTTTGTGGAAACAGCTGATGCTAATCTTTTCAGATATTGTCACGAGGATGTTGAGCTACGAAGATTGCTGGTTGAAGCAAGGAATAGGGGTGATATGAGCTAATGGAAGAACAGGACTTTGAACATGGACTTGGAGAGTCTGAGCAATAGATGGTAGCATCTGGAATTTTTCCACGTAATGGACAACAGGCCCTATCTCAACCACTTGTTGACCCCAACTATGATTGGCACGCAAACATTCAGTTGAGTTACACCGAGGCATCTTATGCAAATGCTTCCAATTGGCTGAGCCTTATGATCAGACAATACCCTTCAGATTTCTCGCATGCTGAACTCCCAGCTTATAGTCGTCGCAATTTGAATCAAAAGCAGATGTTAAATTTTGATATGGTTATTGAAGCTGTGCGAAATGAAAATCAACTTTTTTTGATTACTAATGGAACGGCAGGAACTGGTAAGTCATACACTATATATGTGGAATTATACCGCACTTGGTCGGGAAGATGTTATCCGTGGATCTTTTTCGGCAAACGCGTCTTTTTTAATTCGTGGATTTACCTTACATTCATTATTTTCGATACCGGTTGAGGCGGGATCTCGGTATTTCGTGGAGCTTAAAGGAGATTCGCTAAAGAAAATCCCAGACAGGTTTAACAAAGTTCTCGTAGTGACTATTAACGAGTACTCTATGGTCAGTTTGGACCTGCTGGGAAAAATTGAGAGCCGATTTCGTCAAGCTAAGGGAAGACGAGACGTGCCTTATGGTGGTGTTAATGTGATACTAGTTGGAGATCCGGGACAATTACTTCCTGTTGGTGGGACACCTCTGTATGGTCAATCCGATCAACCATTTTTTTGCAAGGAGAAATTGCATATACAAATTTCAAGAAGGTTGTTATATTGTACCAGGTCGTCCGGCAACAAGAGGATCTGAGTGAACCTCTTCAAGCTCAATTACTGTGTCTACTTCAGGATCTTCATGACGGGGTTGTGTCTAAGTCTCAGTGGGAGATCCTAATGACTCAATCACCGTTAAATATTGGTGTTAAATTTGAGGAAGATTTCAAGGATGCTGTGAGACTTTTTACTGAAAATGCTGAAGTCGATCGCTACAATGCAGAAAAGTTGAACAAAATTGTAAACCCTATCACGCGCATTATGGCAATTAACAGTTCGTCCCGAGAAAGGTCAATGACTTCTGACAAGTTCAGGGGATTGGAGAACTCATTGAATCTTGCTGTTGGAGCACCGATGTATTTGACATGTAACATTTGGTAGGGCGTCGGGCTAACAAATGAATGGAGGGGCGTGGTCCGTGATATCGTTTATGAGAGCGGTCAAGCCATCACTGATATGCCCATCTTTATTGTTGTGGAGTGGTACGACTAGATTGGTCCACTTTTTTCGTGAATAGTGACAGGTAGAGGAAATGAATTCCAATGTCTGCTTCTAAGTTCTTTTCTGATGATTTCAAACACAATCGGACGCAATACCCGCTTCGATTGTCATATGCAATGACCATACATAAGAGGGAAGGGCAGACATTGGATCGTGTTGTTGTGAATTTGGGGAAACGAGAGAGAACTCTTGGATTGGCTTTTGTCACGCTATCAAGAGTCGACACATTCGACATTTGGCTGTCATACCATGCTCGTACGACCGACTTTACAAGATCAGAGAATCGAAGAGTTTGCCGCCACGAAAGGTGGAAGAAATGAGGTTGACAGAGCTGGCAAGGAATACTCTACATGAGGCACTTATTAAGATTACGTCTACTTAATAGTAGCACATAATTATACATACTACTTAGTAGTTAAACCTATTTATACATATTGATTAGAAAATAGTGTTAAATTCGTCAGATGTACGTGCAGGTATTTGTATTATATAATTCTAAGTGAATATTGGGTTTCTCAAAATCAGCATACGTAATCAACTACTTTTGAGCTTCCCAACTGTGCCACTGAGCCAAAGACGTGACACCGGTACTCCTATTGCCCAGGATACCAGGACCACTGAGGACCCGCGCCCCACGGATAAGGGTTGATAGTTTGGACGCTTGGTATGGCAAGAGCCCGTTTTACGGGCCATGTACGATCCCCAGCCAGAGTATTAACTCTGGCTGGGTTTCCTCCCCAAGCTATACGGAGTCCAAACGCAGACCCATCATACATTCTTTTGAATGTTTGTATACATTATGTTATCTAGTATAACTTATAATATAACTATATTCTTACCTTCTATACCAATAATTGATAAATGCTTATTCTTGTGTCAAGTTTTTACCTTTTGCTTGTTTTTAATAATTAAAAACGACCTTGACCAATTTTATCGTCAAGACATAGAATTATACATTTTGGTTCATACGTTCGTTCCTATACATGTGTATGTCCTACAAAATTTATGTCTTCTGCCCTTCCCTCTTATGTATGGTCATTGCATATGACAATCGAAGCGGGTATTGCGTCCGATTGTGTTTGTAATCATCAGAAAAGAACTTAGAAGCAGACATTGGAATTCCTTTTGTATTAATCTGAAACTTGATTCAGTTCTCCGAACTGGATCACTTATATCAAAGGGCGAGCTCCAGAGCTTGCTCCCCTATCTTATTTCCACAAGACAGTAAATAGGGTAAAAATACGTATGGTGTCTGCACGACTGAAAATATACCAAAAAACGAGTTGATGGGCTTATCAAGAATTGCATTTCGGCTACCAGCTTTAATCCTTCAACGTACTAAAGTAAACCGTCATGCGGCGTCTATTGTAGCTAGATACTTACATGATTTTAATCCATAATTCAGCTAAAAATCATATTGCGCGCAAGTTGCTGAGTTCAAAATTAAATAAAAGATCGAATTTCCTTTTCGGTATAGCAATATTTGGCAGTTTATACATTTATCTTACACAATTTCTCGAACAGTAACAATATTTTGGTAGTGTGCATATAAATCTGGACACACTTTCTCTTACAGTATATCTTCTTCAGTCCAATAGTCCGGGCTATGTCTTGTAAGTCATAATACCTTACATCACGCACGGCTGCACCAAAAGCGTCGTACCTCAACTCTGCCATTTTTACACCAACTGAAACAATCATTATGTAAATAAAGTGTCTATTGTAGCTACCTGGACTTTTACTCGTCTTTTGGCTATCGCTACGGCCAACCTGGCTACGGGTCTCCGGACTACTTCGGCCATGAGTCTGCGTCTGGCGCTAGCGTCGATGGTAACACCGTGAAGAAGGAATCATCGACTGCCACTGCGACGGAAGGTGCCGAAAACAAGTCGAACGAGAAGGACAGCAAGACGTCAGCGGTGTCGTCTCAGAAGTCGAAGGCAAAAGAAGCCAAGTCAGATGACGCGGACAAGTCTACGAAGGGCAAGTAAATCGTTCAAATGAGCGAGCAGAGAGCACCGTGTGAAAAGAGGACAGCGGGGTGGACGATGTTCGGTAGGCTCCGGTGATGCGTAGCGTCGATTGTACGGCAAAAGTAGCGTCAGTAATAATACAACTCCAATAGATGTGCCAACGACCAACTTCTCTACTTACATTTACCGCACCGCATCGAAAGTTGGAGAAAGAGGGATCGTCGACACCAACCCAGAGATTCCACGTCGAGAGACGTGCAGTGTTGCTAGCACACTCGAACATCGATACCGGGTGTGATTGCTCCGCCTTTCGAACTGGACGGCGTCATTCGTGTCACAAGTATTATCTGTGCGTCATGCTCCTCAGCAGTCCATCCGAAAGCCGTCCGCGAATGGTCAGTCAGACATTGGTCAACGAGCTAGACTGGTCACTTCGATGCAAACAGGGTCGTACGATGAGTCCACCCTCGTATACAATGTACTGTGCTACGAGGTGGGGGGAGACGTGATCAAAGTTGGTCACGATGCAATAGTTGACGCGACAGGGTGTGTGCACGACTACGTTGTCCGATGACTCTTTATTCGTCAACACCACAATCCATTGGATCCTTGAGCTCCGTCGGTCCATGACCATGCCTCTGTCTCCTGCAGAGAATAGGTACCAGCACCGTGCCGCTTCTCCACCAGAGAATACGGTACGTGCAGCAGTGCCTGGGGTCGGATTGCTGGTTCGGTATCGTGTCGAGTCTATGATAGTGAAGGAAGTATTATGACTGATACTGCATCTGCTACTTCTCGACACGGCGCTTGGTGGTGACATTCCTTGTCTTATATTCATAAGTTTCTTACGACCCCGCAAAACGACACCAAGTAATAGATCGACAACAATCGGCACGCATATATTAAAGTATCTATACGAGTCAGAAAGGATGGCAGAGCTTCGTGTCTACGTTGCGCATGCTATGACGGTGTGACGACTACGCACCGAAAAGGACGAGGCTGGTTTTTACGAACATAGATAGAACCAAGCACTGCCACTATTTAAGATCATACTGTAATAGACTGCGTCGGACGTTCAATACTTGTAAAAGACACGAGAAATGATATTACTATCTTTATGGACTCCAAACGTCTTTCATGACGTCCCTTACATACGCGGTGTACTTTTTCAAAATCGGATGCTCCACTTCTAAATTGCCCAGGCCAAGAAACTTTGTCAGAATATGCTCTAACGAATATTGATTGTGTTTCCACCACCTAAACTGCGCCCCCTCCAATTCACGAAGCAAGATTTTAGGCTTGTTCTTTAGACCAGGAACCGCATCACGAAACGTGATAAGAGGTTTCGTCGCCTGGTGATGGATTATCGTTGCCAAGTCTCCTGGGGTAAGTTGAATCATGAGGTAGTGATATGCCGCGAACTCCGAGGGTTCCGCAAGACCCTTTGCGCTCTCAAACCACTTCGGAAGCGCCGGACTCGACCAAAACGCTTTCGCCGCTTTTTCATCGACTTCGCCGTTCTCGATTTTTGGCAACTGCAGTCTCAAGTCCGTGAAAGCTTTGTGAAGGGCACCATGAGCAGCCTGTAGCGTGCTCTCCATCGTGCTTGTGAGAGGACTAGTCCGTTCTTCGTTTCGGGTCATTCCTTCGTCTGTGCCACCTCTCAGCAATCTCCCGGCGGGTTGGCGCTGATCGTTGAGTGCGCCAAGCGCCACAGTATCCAGTTCTCCAGAATCCAGGGCCAAGGCAGCAGATACAAGCAGCGCACCACTAACGAGGCCTGCAGAGACATACAATCTCATGACTAGTGTGAAGGTGGTCTTGAGTGCTACGGCGCAAAATGAAAAGTGAGCTCCTCACGCTCTGGACTTGAAAAAAATTCAGCGGGACGATCCTGAGGTAGCTGGATGCGCGAGCTATCGTCGTCTGAGGTGCCGACCACAATCACATGGAATACGTGCTTCGCGAAAGATGTCACACGCCAGCCTCTTCTGAGGCTGGCGTGTGACATCTTTCTTTCTCGTTCTCCCCATGCTCTCACACTGCCTATGTATATACCCCTTGCCTTCCCATGATGTCTGAGGAACAAAAACGTGCTTTCATCACACAGTTTGATGCTCCGCAACCGTGTTAAAAACGGCACACATACGGAGGATTCAGCCGCGTATTGTTCCATGATGTTCCAAACGGTCGTCTGCATTAGACGTGACTGTGTTATTACGTGCAAGACGTGCTTGTGCAATGGAGCCGAGTTGGCGGGGGAATTATCTCGCCAGACGTTCGGCATCCAGTGCACGCAACACGAGAAGGAGTAGATTCAGCGTCCATCTAATCGATTGCTAGATCACAAAAGCAAGTGCTTGTACGACCTTACCGAGTAGGACGCGTGCGTGAGTTTGCTGATGTCTGCAACAGAATGAGCAAAACGAGTTTACTGTCACACCCATAGCTGCATCGCTATGCAGCAGATTGTAACAGGAAACTGTGAAGCTTTCTGAAAATCGACGACGGATCAGAAGCACAAATCATTGTGCCTCGAAACGAGCGCAACGATGTGTCGGATGAATTGCAAGCCATTCGTGCCACAAAATGAAATGCCTCGTACCAGTCAATATGTCTACTTCCTTTACCCTCAACTACTTGGGCTTGTACTTGATGGTCCTATTTCCATACAACGTGCATTCCACATAGCATTACGTGCTCGTGTATACTTGCTAACGTCGGTCACTGCTGTTGGGGCTTAGTGGTCACGAAGTAGAAGAAAGGACATCTAGGATTGATTAAGATCGGGTAGGACGAAACTGGCCTTATTCAGCTCTTTGATATTCATTCGTGCAGCTAATAAGCTCGAAAACAATCGACGGCAGACACAGCGGTAGGTATCCAGACAGACGTGCAAAAATCCAAGCAGACGACAGGGACTAGGGCTCCGTCCCGCGCAGGATGGGGCGGGATTGGCCTATCCCGCGTCCCATTCTGCGCAGGACGGGATGAGACGCAGGATTCTGCGGCATGAGATAATTGAACATTCTGCACTACATATAATCGTAACGACCAGATCTGAAGACACATTATCGTATCCATATGTGTCACGGGTACTAAAGAATGACGAATATAATCAAACGGTAAAATTCTTCTTTGTGTGATCAATGCTTACCTGCCACAACAAGGGTAGAATCTCAATATCTTATCCACTCGATCCTAATCGGTGCTGATGATGGCAGACTCATGCAAGAAGGGCTATTTTTAAATGTGGTGGTACCGACATTACTAAGGTTTACTACATGCATCAACATCAATGCAGCAGAGTTTTAGTGAGTAGTGACATCATGGAAGCATGACTTTGGCCAATTTTTTTAAAGTTAATGCGATTGCTGATAAGTAATTTTTTTTGACTTTGGTGGAACAGTCCAACCTCTTGGTGAGGTATTGAGCAATCTAGTTCCTACTAAAAGAAACTCACCTTCACCAATGATTGAAGTCGCGAGGCCCCGGTAGGCTAAGGATGTCCATCAAATCGTCGCTAGGGGCAACCAATTCCACTTTACAAACATCTATAATGCCTGGATGCATCAATTGGCAGAAATGTCAAAAAAAGACAATATATACTGAATTTGACGATGAATACATATAAAATAGATGAGGCTTTCATTTTACGCACTCTTGGTATCCATAGAATGTCATGATTGTAGAAAATCAAGAGTGATGTTATCCACACACTTTTTGCTATCCCCACACACCCTAACACACCCTAACCTGGTATTTCATAAAGTACCCATCGGTAATTGACTGGGGTTGGCTAAGGGGGTGTGCGGATAGCAAAAAGTGGGTGTGTGGATAACTAGGACGAAAATTAATAGAATCTCGACTTTACATACTAAGATAATTATAGAATGCGGGATGTGCAGGACGCGCGGGATGGGACCGGTTTATCCTGCGTCCCGTCCCGCGCAGGACAGGATCCGGGATCCCACGGGATGGAACGTTGCGGGACGAAGCACTAACAGGGATCCGGGCAGACACACTGCGAAGGTCACGGTCTTAGCAAAACTGGACCCCAAAATAGTCGACACACACTCCGCGGAAGGGATCCAAGCAGACAGGCAGGAATCCAAGCAGACAGACTGCGAACCTTCAGTCGTGATAGGAGAAAGCTGCAAAGGAGCTACCCTTACTCCTTTGTCAGAGGAAGACTTCTAGACTCGTAGGGTCTCTAAGTATATTAAACTAAGCGGGTATAAACTTAAAGGGTCTCAAGTCTTACAGACTTAGTGAGACTTAACTCTAAGTGTATGAACAAGCTCTTAAGCTTCTAGTCCTGGTTCAGGGGACTACGACTCCAAGGAATCATGTGGTACTAATGCCCAAGAGTACTTAGCCTTAACTCAGGCACTTAACTCTTACGACCAGAGACGTCTTATAAAGACACGTGTCTGAAACTGATCAAAATAGGGGAACTGAATATATATATATATATATATATATATATATACATATACATATAGCGATAATAAACATTACTTACTTCTTTAACCTTAAAACTATGTTACCTAATCGAAGTCCTCATCATAGTTCTTCTTGTGTACCACACCATAACTACGTCGCCTCTATGAAGACCCTCTTACGATAGATATCCTCTAACCATAACTGATAGAGTACTGTATTATCGCTTGGCGTATGTGATACAAAATTACGCTTTATCAGTGATACTGATCTCTTTCTGTGTATACCACACCAATGTACCTGGTTATCACAACCATTTGTGTAACCCCGTTACAAAAGCCCTACTAAAGCCTCTTTTAACGAGCTCGACGTAGATGTTTTGAAGTTGTGGTTCAGAATATCTGAATCTGGCTAGTCGCCCAGCAAATATCACCACTACGGCAAATTCTACAGTGCGTTCGTTTGAGAATAATAATCACGCGCGGTCGTATTGTCGTAAACTTTATTTTTCGTGCATACTTGTTCTTTGGTGGCACAGTGACCAATGCGTGAGGTACTCGTTTGATGCCATCCACTTATAATTCATGATACTATCCGTGTCGTTCAATCAAACAATTGCGTTGACTCTAAGAGCCGATGAAGACAATGGTATACTGAAGTGTCAGATATGCGAGCCAATGTAAGCAACGGTATGCGGACGTGCCATGTTTGTCGAGCTAAATCCTGATTTTTCCAATAGGGAATGGTTAAACGCATCGGTCGATGGTAGGTCATTGCACCATTGATGTATTTAATCTAATCAGAATATGATATTCCAATCTAAATTTGTAATACCCAGTCTAACTCTGATGACAGCATCCTATGTTTGATTAATCAACCCTAATTCTAATTGTTTTAATCGTATATTTGCGGTGATTGCGATTGATGGTAGGCGATAAACTACTTAAGACGAGCTGGTGGAGAAGCAGACAGAAGCAATATTACACACTCATTACTATCCTATACATTGTGGGTCTGTCGACTTGATAACATTCTGCGGAGCACAGCCCTTGCTTGAGGCGTACATATGCACGTCATATATCATTTATGTGTGTCTATTTTCTTTTTGTTGGGACAACACCTGTCGGACTCCACCTTCATTGACCAGAAATGATTTCATATACCTTTAATTCAACATCACTGGACGTTGGCTGCTTTGAAGCTGGTCGCAGTGATGGTACCGGCGTCATTGTTGTTGTTGTCGTCATTGTATGTGACCTTTTTTTCTGACGACGTTGTGGTTGGCCGCATCATTGCTAAATCGTGCTATACAAACGTTTGATGCATCCATTGTAAACAGGACTTTCAATGTTTCCATCGGGAATGCATTCATCACGATGGTAATGTAGCCATTTCTCCAATAAAAAGGACATGATAGTTATATAGCATGAATATGTACGCATGAAACAAGTATAGTGTTCCTGTCAAGGATGTTTATGCGTCACAGTATCCACTGTATATAGGCTAGATATACACATGATCAATCACTGTGCTCTCTCACCTTTCGCTTTGTATCCCGTTGCCTGCCGTCAACCGCCATTACAGCAAGTAGGTATATCCAAATTAGGATGGTACCATCAAAATAAGACTGTGTATTAAAGATTAATATGGAATATCATTTTTTAATTGCCGAAATAAATTACGGATGCAATGACCCACCACCAACCGAAGCGTTAATCCTTTCCCTTCCCATAATTATGTAAACATTCAATCAAGCATCTCGCTGCGTCAGCAAATATGATGTCTCGCATCCATTCTTGCCTAAAGGACAGATAGGTCTGCATGTAACTTAAAAAAGGGTTCGTCGCCTGATTGCATATAGTATAACAAGCTTAACTTTTACAACAGCTAACGTTGTTTGAAATTATTTGCCAACCGCTCACATGCTTGGAGATTTATGCCGCGCGGCTTCCTTAGATCACCCGTGGGTGTCATGCGGGTTCAGTGGCGTTGTCCCTTGTTAGGAGCCCGCACCCCTCATTCCGCTATGGGACTTATCGGCTCGCAGAGTCTCCGGAATGTACCGGCCACCTATTGGTGGTTGCTCGTCGATGTTATTAGCCTATCACCGGCGTCCTGTAATCAGACCCCCACCACGGGTATCAATCCAAATGCCTCCCTGCCCAGTGTCAGTGCTGTATCGCTACACCTCTGGGTCCGTTCACACTCACATGCTTCAATCCGAGACCTTAGAAACACTTATGTACTGCTCTGTTCAATGCATCAACAACGCATCTAGTGTACACAATCGTAATTAAGCTTCATTTTAATGGTCGTCTTTTTGTGACCTTGAGCAAATGTGACAAAGTGATAGTATGAGTTAGCACAATGTATACTGAAGTCTTGCTCACCACTTATTGCGCGTGTTCATCATCGATTGGACCGCTAGCGTTGGCTGATATGACGGTCCATATCAGCCAATAGGTGAGTGCTTCTGAATGTTACCCCACACGATATTCATTCATTATCAACTTTTATGATAAAATTCCAATAAACAAGTATTATATGTTAAGTGTATGTAACAGGCTCACCCTGTTACATCACCCCCCTGAAGGGATAGTAACTGAAAAACTATCATGTTGAATTGATCACCATAAGAACACACTAGGGAAAGGGAGAACTTGTTGGCCAGGTTCACTCCTTCCTGAGGTTACCACGCATGGCGAAGAACCCTATGCAAAGCGCGGTGAAGGCTCCCGAAAAAAGCAGCTGCGAGTGTCAATGCGGCTGCTTGCGACGATTCGCAGCCTCATTCGGCAACCGGCACTTCGTCTGCTGCTTCTTCACTTCTACCTGCAGCATCAGTCGCTGGCGATGCGCGTGATGCGTCACCTTGAGCTAAAGATGATGGCTTCCGAATGAAGATCATCTACTCTGGAGAGTCGGACTCCTCGGTCGCCCGATTCTCGCGGGGCGAACGAGTACGATACGTCAAGCAAGACGACTCGATCAAATGGTCAGACTCATGATCATTACCAGAGTATGTTTTTATTCGGAGGATGTTTTATTTCGGAGGAGCACGTTGACTCATCCCCCACGCCTGCTGCTGCTACTCTCACCGGTTAGAGAGTACGATGTTAAATCACACCATCGTGGTAGCGACACTTGTGATACTAAGGTTTCCGTTAGGACCACACAGGAGGCTAGAGAATGCAATGCGTTACTTCGAGTTCCTGAGCACCAGCCTTGGATTTGCCGGAAAGGCCTTAGAATGAATTTTCAGGTAAGACAAGTCTCCATCCTTGAATCTTGTTTTTTCGATGCAAGGCTGTTGCACGGCCTCGACATCATCGCGAGTTACTTTACGCTGAAGAAGAATTTCATATCGATGCTTTTCTGAAGCATCAGTGGTATAGTGGTAACACTAAGCGAGACAAAAGCTCGTTGGTGCAGGCGTGGAACGCCTTTATACTCAAAGTGCAGCACATTGCGCGAAGCCTGGCTTCGGAAACTTGACACTGCCTGTGCTAGGTTTGAGAAGCGAACCTTTGCTGGTGCAAAAGTCAGGTTGCACAAGCTGTCTCGTGAGCCAGGAATTCCATGCCTCCCGTGGGGCGACTCATGTCCGTGTTGTGTCGACAACACCCAGCGCGCCCATAGGGAATGATTTTATGGTGAAGTGATGGAACATGGCGTCGGCAGTTGTGTGGTGAAGCGTAGGAGTAGATTATGAATGGAAGTATGAATACAAGCACGGAAAATAGAAGTTGGAACGTGCACAAGCCAGGCAGATACTTCAAATTGGCTATTTGTGCTGGAGGCGATCGTGGTATAGCTGATCAAGACTGTATGGAGCAGATCTCTAGGTAGAGTGATCAAAAAATACGATGGATCACTGAGAATGATTGATCGGATGTTGAGCTGTGTGATAACGAGATCGAATATTACAATACCAAGATCAGAAATACGCAATGTTGATCAAGATTGGAAATACGATCGGAGATCAAGTGTGCTAGCGATCTGGAATAGAGGTCGACGATCGGTGGCGATTGCGATTGCGATCTGGAAGACTGATCGACTATCGGAATGTGATCGCGATCTGGAATGGTGATTAACGAACTGTGGCGATCGAGATCGGGAATGGCGATCGACGGTCGTTGGAGATCGAGATCAAGCCCACCGATCTTGATCTAGACCGCGATCATCAAACCAGTATAATCTCTTTGATGCAGACTACATAATCGATGTGGTTACATAGAAGGGAACTCGTCTAGGATCTCAATCAGGGACAACGATCGGGAGGACCGCGATCGGAAAGACCGCGATCAGGGACTACGATTAGCTATCACGATCTGGCGTGGTTCACCAGATATGGAAGGATTACAAATCCATTCGGCATGGAGACGACACGTGGCGTTCTATCCTGACATGCGGGGTAAGTGTAGTCATAGCCTTAGTCTTTGGTTGGGTAAAATTAAACATAGTTCAATTTTCTAACCCGTACGTGTCATTCTTCTTCTGGACACGATATTGGCCTGCCAACGTCTAAAGAGGTCGTCCATTGGTCCAAAAACATCACTCCTAAATTATTTGGCCAGGAGTGCAAGAACGCTCACCCCCCCCCCAACTGCGAGTGGACGCAGTGAACCCTAGTACTTCCGGTAAAAGATCGCGAGACGGCTCGAGTGGTCAGAAGGCTCGCGAATCAAGTATCGACATTTTGGACAAGGCGATCTCAAGGGAGACCCGAGAAGCTCAAATAGAGCTCCCCAAGAACACCTCGATTGCGTGAAGATTTTCCGCGCAATCGTCCACAATCCCAAGAGCAATTTCGCGAATCCCACTCCACCCCATTTCCCTTTATTCGCATGGGGTAGGGTGCAAATCTCGTCTGATATGCGCGACGGGATTGCTAATATGCAATAGTTCCACAAGCGCCATGTAATTTTTTCTTTGGCTATTCTTTGTCATTGGATGAGTCTCATCATACTAGTGGACGAGACCCTCAACATAAAACATCAGCTGGGCGCGAGGCTCCCAACTATCGTGCGACGGTGGATAACCGCGCCAGTGGACGAGGTATTTCGTTCGCTGCCCGCTCACGTCATGGTGGTTCAAGATACGCTCCACGTGAAAGCGTTGACCTCTGTGCGAGTCCAACAACGGGTGGGTTATAGGTAGGAAGATCATTTTCGACACGTCTGTCGGAAGTGGGATCGTAGATTGATCATCTTGGTCGAAACCTCCGCCAATTACGTGATCGGATCGATCAAGAGAGACATGACTGTCTCGATTTGAAGGCGCCGGTACAGCGGTACGGCCTCCATCTGTCGGATGGTTGATCAAAGCTGGCGTTATCACGATTGGATAGAGTGCGAGGGCGTCAAGCCATTCGTGACGATGTGGCGTAAGCTCGTCGCCGGATGTAGTCAATTCAGAGTCATATTGAGAGCTTGACTTGGAATCACAAGAATCTTTTGCGGATTCTTGAGCGTGCCAGTTGTATACGCCCGAGGAAGAGACCTCGTGTTGATAGTACTGGCGAAGGCGACACACGTAAAACGTAGGATACGTACGCATCCTACGAGGCAACTCTATCATGGACGCATTGTCTTTACACTGTAGTACACAAACGTGCCGATGTACTTGGGTAGTAGTAAACTAGTACCCACATTAGTTACTAGATGTTTAGGTAGATTAACCGTAGACAGTAGAACTAAGTCTCCAACATTTAATAGAAGAACATTTTGTCTGACATGTTTATCAGCGTTCCATTTGTGCCGGTCCACCACGTTAGCGATGTAGTCCTGTACGAAACGGACCACTGCTTCTCGTGCCAGTAGAAATCCTTCTGCCTCATCGCCTTTGTTTGTTGTAGTGAAAGTAGTGCGCACTGCAAAGGATCATCCTCTTTTCAGCGAGGGTGTTCTCATCCTCGCTGGTGTCATCATTGGCAATGCTAATATACCAGAATCGTCATCCTCATCTGAGTCAGCAATCGTTTCATCACTATTTCAGAGGTCATCTTCTTTGATGTCGATTATGTCAGCAACTTTCGCGTCGTAGAGTACCTCTATACGTGATGATCAAGAGCCAGAACGGTTTTTGCTCGAGCGAATTCCTCCCAGCCTTTAACCAGAGATACTCTCGAATTGGGCGGGTCGATGGTGTATGCCATTCACGGAGAACGGTGTATGCGTTTTTGACGCATGCACGGAGTTGCCGATGGCAAACTCAAATATCGGCTAAAAATCGCTTCAATCTGTGAAAGATTGGACGAATCCGCAAAGAATTGCTTCGAGGACGCCGTTGACACGTTTCGTCTGAACGTCGGTCTCTAGATAGTCGGAATTGGGTATATTTAGACGTGTTCCGAATCATCGAAATACGAATTGCCAAAAATCCGCTGTGAACCGTGGATCTCTATTAGAGACTAACTCACGTGGTAACCAGTGTAATCGAGAGATTGTGTCGATCAAGACATGAGCACAGACTTGTGCTGTGGTCGACTTCTAAACTGGAACAAGGTGTACCACTTTACTGTATCGGTTAACGAACACGATAATACCATTTTTCTTGTGTGCAGCTTCGGGGAAGCCGAAGTCGAAGTCTACTGAAACGGACTGCTAGCATTCTGCCAGGATTTTTAGAGGCTATAGCGGCGCTCGGGATGAAGAAATAGGCTTCACTTGTTGACACAACTCGCAAGCACGAATGCACTTGCGCTTATCATGATTTTGGCAGGGCAACTAAAAGTTGCGACTTACCGTGAGATAATTCTTTTCACGTCCGCGATGCACACTAGGTGGTGCATCATGGCACTCATACAAGATACGAAAGAGCAAATCATTACGAGTGGAGAAGACGACACGAGATGTATAGCCAGCAACAGCTGTAGAATACAGCAGCCCGTTGCGTGTGGTGTATTAAATCTAAAGAAGATCATTACAAAAGCGTCAGATCTTTAAGAGATGTGCAATAAGGATTCACCAAATGATCCACCAGATGCAGAAGATCATTATCTTCTACATAGGCCTTCTTCAAGTCATCAAGAAATGTTTACGATGAAGCACTCGCAACTAGTGTTACAACAGTGGGCTCGCCCTCACTGTTGAACTGCGCAGCCGACTTGAAGTACGGTCGGAGCGATAACACATTAGCGACGACATTGATTCGTCCTAATTTATACCTCACGGAGAAGTTGTACTCTGCGAAGAAGGAAGGACACCTCGCTATTATATGGGAGAGGTGGGGGTCGCTTATAGCCGTGCGTAATGAATCATGGTCCGTATAGACTACAAACGGCCTATCTTTGAGGAGATATACGCGAACTTTGCCCGTGCATACTTCATGGAAAGACCTTATTTGTCATGTACCCCATAACTATGCTCATCCGCTTGCAGCTGACGCGATTGATAATAGACGACGCGATCCGCGCCGTCTGCATCGTTCTGCATTAACGAGCAGTCGATTGCAAAATCGCTGGCGTCACAGACCATATGAAATGGTCTGTCCTGATCTGCAATCTCCAAGATGGGCGGTTGCAATCAAGCTCTGCTTGATACCTTCACAAGAACGCTGACAATCAGCGTTCTATGACCATTTCTCGTTCTTTTTCAAGAGACGAGAGAGGTGAACGGTCATCTCAGCGTAGTTGCGCGAGTACTTATGTAAGTACGCCGCTGGACAAAGGGAATTTCTTATTCCCTTAACGTCGACTGGCACAGGCCAGTCGGTAATCGCCTTGATCATTTCTGGATCAGGGAGTACGCCGTGTTTACCCACGATGCATCCAAGAAGTGTTTTTTCGCTAGCAGCGAATATACACTTCTTGAGGTTGGCATACACCTTATGCTTTCGCTTTAGTGTAAGATCTTTCCGGACGTGTGTTCTATTAACCTCTACGTCCGTCTTTCCGCCCATAGCCCGGCTATGGACGAATACATCATCAAAGTAACTCGGTGCGAAGTCTCGCACCGGTCTCAACTGATTTGTAACACATATGTCGAATGTGGCAGGGGCGTTACTTAGCCCTTGTGGCATTACTAACCATTCCCGAAGCATGCCGCTCTGGGTGCTTACTGCCGTGTATGGGGTGACCTGTTCAAGTATTAGGATCTGATAGAATCTATCCATTCATTTCATGGACGAAAATATGGTACTCTTTGACATACCATCAATGATTACGTCCTTCCTCGGTATTGGCGTCTGAGCCGGTACCGTTGCAGCATTCACCTTGTTGAATGCGTGCACTATCCTCCACCCTCCTGGGGCCTTGCGCACACAGAAGGTCGGAGAGCTGTGAGGGAAAATTGACTCCCTCACATGAACCGCAGCTAACCGATCGGCAAAGAAGTTGTCGATCGCAAGTACCTGTTCACGAGGCAGTGGCCATTGCTTCATGACAAAGTACTTCGAGCCCGGTTTAAGCTCGATTTCATGTCGAGTGCTTTTATTCTTAGACAATTTGCATTGTACGGGTTTAAGGAACACGTCCTTGAATTCGTTCAATTCCTTATATAAAGGATTTGCCTGAAGTGACTCCCAAGATTGAGACGTGTATCACTCAATCCGAGTCTTCTCATTGAGGACACTTTCGTCCATCGATAAGCAGCTGATAGACCGTTCGTTCTCGGCAAATATTATTGCCGACCAAATGTCACTCACATACTCGTCCTTCCTGACGAGTACACGGATCTGCTTGACTTTGCCACTACGCAGATCTCGCAAGAACCGTTTCGGTTCTAGAGCTGGCAATTGAGAGATCTCCGAAGTCAACTTCGGAAGATCGATCAGATCAAGTGTATAAGTGCCTACACTTGACCCGTCATTAACCAAGACATTCAGTGTCTCGGTTATAACTGGGATCGTTTCCGCAGGCTGCTGGGGACTTATTTTCTTAGGCTGATGAGGTCTCGTTACCTCACCAATAACTGTTTGAGGAAGTTCTTCCACAAGTATGTGGGGACTCATTCTCTTGAAGCCTTCTAGCTGTGGATGCGTAAACACAGTTAGGCCCTCTAAGATCAACTCTCCAGCCGATCTAGGATCATCGTGTTGCCCTGTGTGGGCAACTGGTTTATTCTTACTTGGATATCGCCCGCTAGGCGTACACTCATTTCACAATCCACTCGACTAGTTCGAGCGGTGAACTTTCGGCGCTGCCTGTGCATCCGCAAGCCGCCAGTAGCTTTCTCCACAGTGTGATTGGTTGTCACTGTGATCTTGTGCAGTTGTACTAACGACTGAACCGCAAGTGAGGCTATCGCACTCACTCGAAGTACATCCCCACGCTTGTGGACGCTCCAAGACGTTCATCTGATGTTCATCTGATGAACAAGTGGCAGGCATCTTCACGGTTCGATGCTACCAGCTGACCCTTGGCTCGTACCTTCTGATCCAGGGTAACCCTAGGATGACACCAAATTTGTCATCCAAATCAAGTACGATGAAATCATCATTGTGCTGCAAATCTTCTAACGTGTAGTAAAATCCCACTACACGTTTCATCACCGCTTACGATGCGCCTGTTGCGAGGCGCATCGTCAGCCTCGTAGGAGGAGTAACGCGCTCAACAAACTTGAGCCTACGATCCTCTAGCAGCTGGTGACGAACAAAATTGTTCGACGGCCGACAGTCAACTTAGGCACGAAGTGACAAATCTTTTGTAACTTCTAAATTCAAGGTGATGAGGGGTACCTTGTCACCAAGTGCAGAGACACACAAGGATTGTGAATCTGGAGCAACTTTAATCAATAGATTCGCAAATTCTATTGAGGTTGCTGGATCAGTAGGGCGCTCCGCCCCTACTGACCCCGACCGTTTTTTGATGGTCCGCCACGCTGTTGTTACTTCGCAACAGCGTCGGACCCGCGTGCATTGCCATTCTTGGCAGACGGTGGACCACTTCGCTCAGTGTTACGAGACACTGGGCGTGAAGCACTACACTCGTAGGTGTAGTGTCATAACTTCTGACAGCGATTGCACTTTTGCAATCGCTTACCGCTTGAAGAGCGAGAGACCTCGCTCTTGTGGCAAAGCGGATTGAAACAATCGGGGGCGATCGTTGGGTGGAGTGATCTCAAACTGCGACAGTTCATTGAGAAGATCGATTGGCTTTTAAGCTACGCAATATCAAGACCGAATATCGCAATATCAAGATCGAATACCACGATACCGAGAGTGAATATCGCAATACCGCGATCAAATATCACAGCAACGGGATCAAATATTAAGTTGCCAAGATCGAGGCAAGACACCAAGATCGGGAACACAAAAGGTGTTCAAAGTTGGGAAGATGACCGACATCGGCAGGGATCACGGTCCTAGAGAGTGATCGACGATCAAGTGGATCGACGATCAGGAGATTGAAGATTGATCAGAAGATGATCGAACAAGAAGATCGACGATTGGTCAAGGAGATCGACGACCACTCAAGTAGATCGACGATCGGTCAACGAGATCGACGATCGGTCAAGGAGATCGATGATCAATCATCGGAAGTGGACATCATATGCAAAGGAACGATCAACGGAAGGTAGAGGACATGTGGAAGCATATCCTGGCATATAGGCAGGCATATTAGTAGCTTTAGCGTTTGGTTGGTTGACATTAAACAGAATTCTATTTGCTTCTAAGTTCACGTGTCGACTTCTCTTCCGGGCTGGAATATTGGCATCCCGACGTCAAGAAAGCCGCGCATACTGAAACCAAGTGATATCCCCAGATAATTAGCTGGGAATCAAGAATTCTCAAGACAATCACAAACTGCGATTGTACGCAGCAAAGAACGTAAAAGGAAAAAGGCGCAAGATCG
>JH598102.1:2137-63062 GCA_000173235.2 Hyaloperonospora arabidopsidis Emoy2
GGACGGCAATGCATTGATGGACACCAGCTGAAACGAGTGCCACTTACTCGCACTTTTAAGGTTGACAACAGCCCCATTTTTGCTATCGGACGTGAGGTAGTCTTCTGAACTCCTTCATCAGCTTCAGTGAGTTGAGTCCGTCAACAAGCATCTCGTGACTGAGAGAAGTAGCATGAAGGATCTGCCGCTGCTGAAGCATCGTATATAGCATATTCTCTGCGTAGCCACCCATGCGATCAATTTCCGTAGATGATAGATCATGCGAGAAACTGGTTGACGCGGTGTACCGCAACGACGCCAGCTGGCCTAGGAACCGATAATAGTATCCGTCAGCTCGCTGCCACAGCCATGTCGGTGAATTCTTTGACAAAGGCTCTTTTGTCAGTGCATCCTGCTGCAAATCTCCTGTCTGCTGTTCACTCCTAGTTTTGCGCCGCTTTTTCTTACCCTTCTGCCCGTCAGCAGTTGGGAGGCTTTCGGGTTCCGCAGCAGCATCCAGTTGATCAATATGAAGACAGTTATCCACATCAGGCACATCCAACTCGAACAATTGCCCGATTCGTTGTAGCTCAGCAGGCAACTGCAGACGGTGATATACCATACCCTGACTCCTCAGCTCACTCAGCAAGTCGACCAATGCCTTCTTCTTTGCATTCTTTGGCAGCCCTGTTGCCTTCTGGAGTTTGGACATTCGGTAGAAAATCGTTTCACAAAGATCCTCACACAAGGTGCGCACCTGCTGGCGGTGCTCCACTTGGTCGATGGAGAGAAGATGCTTTTGAGTAAACTTCGAGATCTGCTTCGAAAGCACTGGGATCTTTTCTCCATACAAGCAAGACGTTGACATCATCACATCATCTTTACTTGGTGCGACATAAGGCAAACTCGCATGCTTGAGTCGCAACACAGGAGGCCTCTCAAATTCATGCGGTTCCCTCTCTCTCACCATCTTGCTCTTATCTTTCTTCTCATCCGCAGTTTCTCCATCAAGAGAGGCTTCATGGAGATTACGCTCCGCATTCGGCTCAGCGTCGACCGGTACCACGACACCATCGTCGAGACCCGCGAGCTCAGCCTTCGTGGAATGAATTCCAGCAAACCCACCTTCCTTTGAGATGCCACTGTCCGTTGAAGCGTCGATAATTGTTTGCATGGACACAGTCAAGACAGTGTCATAATTGCGCACGAATTTCATCAGCTTGCGATGCGACTTCTCTGCGCTTTCCGCAAGTGAGTAGTACGTTTGTTCATCCCACCGACAAATTTTGACAAACTCAACTAGTTTACGTTGGATCGGCGCCTTAAGGCCACTCCGATGGCGCTCCAAGTATCCCACGTGTTGTCCATAATAACTGCACAGATGGTACAGCATGCTTGCCAGTGCATGTTTCGAAGAGGCTGCAGTAAGGTCGACAGTTGACTTCCGGGCCGTGGAAGGGCTCCAGAGCTCCATAAGCAACTGAGCGCAGAACGAATACACCACCAGTAGACGAGTCTCGTACTGACCGATAGAGCATGAACGGATGTAGGCGTCCAGCGTCTCGAACAGGTTGTTCATGAACTCACGCTGCTTGGCTTGACGTTCTCGAGTGACATCGCTCAACGCCTCGGCACCAGCTCTTCCCTCGTTGAGTGGTGTGAACAACCACTTCGATAGACCGTTGAGGTGAAGCCACTGCAAATTCTGCGGATGCAGATACTCAATACCAGTGTCATCAACCACACCAGCATCCGACTCAAATGGTGCTGTCAGAAGCGAGTACATATTGATCCACGTCTTCTGTGCCATTAATCGGTGGTGCTTCTCCTTCACGTACAAAAGATGAGGCCATGAATAGAGCTCCAGCTTCCGCCATCGCGTTACCAAGGCTGAGAGAGCACTGAGCTCCTCACTTATCGAGTACGCCCGTGCTGCATACATTTCCCACTCCTGGGCCTTCCGTAGCAGTAGTTCCACGCCAGTAAGGGCTCGAACAAGCGGGGAGTTAATCTCGAAGTTGCGGATACGGTCTGCAATCAGCACGATCTGCTGTAAAATGGCATGATCAGGCCATTGAGCCAAGAGTGTCTGGACTTTCACCATCAAGCGCTGCAACGGTTCGGCAACCAGAACAACTTCCTTGACCAGCGGATCATGATGGAAATCAATTCCTTTAATGTAGTCACTGTTTAATGCGTCGAACAATGGTACAGCATTCTTTGTCCGAGCAACTACATTACCGAGGCGAGCTTGAACGAGCGAAGCAGCCAAAACGCCAGAAGATGCCACAGCACTCTCAACAGCTGTGGAAACCGTCGCGTTCAACGATTTGCGCAGCTTTACCGCCAGCGAAAACGATTTTGCGAAGGTGTCCACCATTTCATTCTGGGTGATCGTGATTTCAAAGTTCGCGGTCTCGGCGTACAACTTCACATGCGTTTCACATAATCGCTGCATAACGCTGTCTGTGATCAGCATATCCGTATCGGTGTCTACCGACAAAATGGATCCCTCAGCATCACCTGCCGAATCACTCGAGCTGAAAAATGTTTGGAGATCTCGGGTACCGTAGTCTGGAAACTGCTCGCGGTACTCCTTCTCCAGCAGCTCTTCTTCCGTTTCCAGGTCCAATTGGCGCACCTTGTACTTAAACTGCTCCTCCTCCTTCAGTCGTTTCTGCTCTTCGCGCTCTTTTTGCTCTTGCCACTTGGTCAAGAACAAATTGAACAGGGTCTTGCTGCTTTGGAGAGCGGTATCGATTGCCGTGGAGTCAAGCGCACGATGTGAGCGCGAAGTCGCCAACGTTTCTCGGAAAAGAAACTCCATTTTTGAAAGTGCCACGTCCAGCAAAGCCACCTCGACTTTGCGTTTGTTCAATACACCAGGACCGAACAAAATTGATATGGCGGACGTGCCAACAATTTGTAGCATCAGCTGAATCCTGCGCCAAGACTGATCCACTTTGTTCGCGTTCAAGGTTGAGGGAAATTGCAGTAGAGTAAGAGCTAATCCCTCTTTCTGCTGCCTATCGAGTGACGCATCCTTCAGGGTTTCGCAAAGGGACCATGTAATCAGTGCGACTCCTTCTTTCACACAATATATAGCGGCTACCACAGGCTCCAAGATATCACGGAAACTCTGGCCAAACTTCGTTGACAATTGCGCAAGAAAGCTATTTGATGTCTGCTGAAAATTCTCCAGTTCACGTAAGAGCTCACGTTTCCGCTGTTGCGATAACTTCGACGATCGAAGCGTGGAAACTAATGCCAGCATTCTTTCAGCCGGCATCACTGTGGCGTCAAAACGCAGCAAATCACGGAAGAGTTGTCCGAACACAGAGGCTGCTACAGGCCTAATCTCAATTTTATGGGGGTCCAGCTCTGCAGCAACATTATAGGGCGTGGTTGACTGGTAGCGCTGGATAGCATCAGCAGACAGTTCCGAAACTTGGTTGTGCAATTCCTGCAATACACGAGCATCGTTTTCTATCGTATCTGCCGACGGCGTCGGTGAAGGACTGAGTCGATGAATTGAAGAGCTTGCAGCGTCTTGCATAGTCAGCACCGCCAAGCGGCCGAGAAAATTTTCCCTTTTCACCAGCGGTTTCGTTACGGGATCCCCTGGTGAAGACGGGAGAAGCAATGCGAAGCGCCACAAACCCAGCAATACCATACTTTCTCCCATTGCACTTGGGGGGCAACCAGCGTGTTGCTCTTTCAATACCATCGATGTCATCAACGGCGCTACGAGAACATCAACTAACATTACAAACGTGCCGTCCTTCGAGGTTTGCATAGCCTTTAACAGTTTGGCCTGAGAGTTTCCATCGAATGTCTCAGAACCATAAGTCAGCTGAGAAAGAAGAGACTGGATCTCCTTCCACACACAAGTCTCCTGAAACGTCGACTCGAACGCGAGCACAGTCGTAAGAAAGAGTTCTTTCACAAGCGATATGTTTGCACTCAACATTCGTGTCTCCGACTCAGGCTGCTGGGTTTCGAAATGGCTCATGATCTTTTCCAGCCGTACTGCACGCATCCGTGCCTCGCTCGTTGGGCACGTTGACTCTTCTAGGTTCACCTCTGCAATGTTTTTGAGTACGACTGCACTCTGGACAGCTTGGAACAAACGTGGGTAGCCAGCGACAACATGGACGTGGTCAGCAGCGTGAGTACTGACAGAGGAGGAGCGTCTGGTAGTCTTGCGCATCTTCTTCCGAGTATCGAAAACACTAAGAGATATAAGATCCATATGGTTGAAGCTGTTGCAGCGCAACGACTTGTGGAATTCAAAGAGAACGCCATTCAAGCGCGATTGAGCTAAGGAGACGAAACATTCAAGCTCAGCAGTCTCACCATCGTATACCTCACTGGAGCCCTCCAAAGAAATGTACTTGTGCCCGCACCACACGATGTCTTGGTAGGCGTAGAAGCGAGCAGGATCTCGAAGCCCCAGGCGCACTATTTCCCCAATGATACCTTCCAGTGACTTCAAAACGTTAGAAATACCCGCTACGATTTCGTTGAATCTCATTTGAGACATATCGTTCTTGCACAAGCGGTACATATTCAACACATGCAGCAGCTCTGTGATACTTTCAAGCTCTCGGCGGGCAAGAGCATGCTCCAACATCGGGCTCAATTGGAAAATAACCATCTGATCCAATAACGACGCACTCTCTTTTATGTCAAACAGCAAGATCGGCGCATCCTTGCCAATTCGACGATCCTCTTCGCCCAGAAAGTCTACGTGATTATCAGCATTGTCCTCAATTTCGCTCAAATACAATGTCTTTCGCGATACAAGCTCCGTGATTTTTGACTGCCTGTCCTTTAGTTTCGTAAGAAGGACACTAGGCAGCTTGAGCAACTCTGTCGTAAGCGCATATGGATGCTTTACTGACGAAGCGCTTGCGGTCTTCCCTCGCTTTTGCTCCAGGGCTAAGTACGAGAATGCACAGAGCGCATGCAACACCTCCTTGCGAGAATCAACGTCCACGAAAAATAGCGGCGACACATCCAGTTTTCCGCTCTTCATCGCGGCTTCCATTGAAGTGACACCACCAAACAAGAGCGCGAGTATGTCAACTTTGCCATCCGCACTGTCTGTAGAAGCGCAAATGGAAAGAGGAGAAAAAAACGACACATTATGTTGCATGAACGTGTCGGACAACCGGTTGAGCACGTGTTCAGCTCTCCATAGATCAGCACTGCCGGGAAGCATGGAGTGGCCTCCATTTTTCCACAGTACGGCTTTTCGAGAGCTACATCCAACTGTCTTCTCGATGGTTTCCTGTACGCGCTGCATCATGTCCAGCAAAGCACTCCAGTGCGAGTTCCACGAAAACGCACCAGCTGGATGTTGCTTCATCAGTCCCGCTAGCCGCACCAGAGACTTCTTTAACCACCGCCAGTGGATGAGAAAGCGAGTCCACTCGAAGACCTTCACTCGCAAATGAATGGAAAACTCAAACCGGCTTCGAAGAACAGCTTCAACAGCATCAAAAAACAAAGTATCCATCACTACACCCGAGAGGTCTCGATGAAACCCTGCGAAGAAAGCGTCAAAAGCATCCAAAAGCGGGTACACCAAAAATGTCAGCTCGTTTTCCACGCTAGAACGGTCAGCTTGATACCTGTGCACGGCGTAAGACTGCTGCAGAACCGACAGATCGTTCAAACCACTCTCAAGACGGTGGCTTCTCTTACTGCACTTTTGACTGCTGCTTTTTGAAGACCTCGTACACAGTAAATCAACTTCCAAATACTCTTCTTGCTCGCAAAATCTCAACCACTCAGTGCCACTGAGTAGCTTGAGATGACGCTGAGCTACAAGCATGGACTTCCAAACGCTGTCAAGGTCGGTCTTCAGGGAGGGGTTGCTTGCAACACGTTTGGCCACGACGGACTGCAAGTTTAAAAAGGCCGCATGATTAGTGGAAAGATACGCTGGCGTTGGAGGCAAGCTAGCCGACCTGTCAAGCAAGCTTGTCAACTGGAGTAATGTTTTGTCATTCATTCTGAAAACGTTGGCGTACGTTTCCGTCTTTGTTATCGACCGGAGGAAACGCGTAAGCAACTCGATCAAGCTTAAGGTGTTCGCGTTGCCACTCAAGTCACAAGCCATCTTTTCCAATGCAAACAAGAGACGGTCAGCTGTAATTGACCAGCAAGTGCTACTGTCGCCGCATGTACTTGCCACTTCGACAGTACGACGTAGGGCAAAAGGCGCAAGCGCCACGGCCATAGGTATATTTGCATCCTGTGACCCCAAGGTCGACTTCGACGGTAGATGGTCAAGAGCTTGTTCAAGAGCCTTTTGTGAGTAGCTTGATCCTTGGTGTGTAAACCGCAATGCAACCTCACTCAACCAAGAACCCAAGTCATCGCCTAGATGAGGGTTCGCTATATCTCCACAGTTAGAAACGCTCCGATCAGAAGCCAGCCAGCCCAGCAGTACATCAACCGCATTACCGTTTTCTGTCCGCTGCGAAGACAAAAGGAGATGTTCAAGATACATAATGTCTCGCTGCAGCAAAAAGCTCTCACTCTGCTCGCACAGCTCCAGCGTAGAAGGCGCAGCAATCATTGAAAGCGCACGCTGAGCTTGGCCTTGCTGTGATAACCTCAAAGCACCGGAGAAAAGTTCAAGAAAATCTTGGCCCATTTCAAGCTGCGCCAGCAACCCATCGCCATAGACACGCTCGAAAGACCCGACAATTGCATGTATGGGGTCTGTCCCCCGTGAAAGCTCCGTGGAAGCCAATGAAGACCAGTTCTCCAAGTGCCGGCGGTTAATGCGGCCATGTTTCATACCTGCCACATGCTTGCCTAGCTTGTTCATCACCCGCTCGTGGGTAGCCTGAAAAGCTTGAGAAAGAGCAAACCCTGGAACTCCACAAGACAGCGCGATCTTGACAAGATCCAGTCGCGATGTGTCCTCTTCCAAAAGTGCGATCTCGATACATCGGTTACGCATCGCGCGAGAAACCTCACCGTACTGAGGGTCCATAGCCAGAAACATTCGGAAATTCTTGTGAGGCCGAATAATACGTAGTTTGCCGTTCGTAATGCCACACTCATTAATGAGCATCTCACCACCAGTTTCCATCAGCGAGTTCAATCGATCCAGCACAGACGAGCTGCAAAAATTGACGTTGTCTAAGAGCAGCCAATGTCCCTTTTCCATGGCCTGGATAAGCGTACCGTCCACCCACTCGAAACAGCTCGCAATCGAGGTGGATGCACTGAGTTGCACCACATTGTCGATACCAGTTATAAAGCCAGCAAGCGTTGATTGCATCTCCTCATTCTCGGCCTCCTTCTTCAGCAAACTTATGACGTTCTTCATCATATCAACAACCCCATCATCCAATTGTCCCTTTGGCAACTTTCTCCCCTGAATCGTTTTCCCGCCTTCGGTGTGACGCAGAGATAACGTATTATCACTGTGGTACTTTGCCCGCGTGGTGAGCGCCCACCAAGAGCTACACAGTCGGCTGAACTTGCTTTGAATCGCAACTCGCTTCTTTTGAGAAATCCCGCTGGCTGCAGATGCGAGCATCAATCTCTGTAGTACATTCTCGTAAACAATTTCGATACTCTGCTGAATGTCACGCAGCTGTCGGCCAACATCCACTTGCTCGAAACAGCCAAGCAACTCCGTCGCGTCCGTCCCAGCGCTCATACCAAGTTCGTGGAGTGTATTTCCACTGAGGGCAGCAAGCAGGCGGACCGAAGATGTCTTTCCGCTCGCAGATGGACCAACAAGAAGTGCTGGCCATGACATATTCACGCAGTGCACCAATGCTTCCATAGGCTTCAGCAAAAAATTAAATATTGGCGGGGCTACACAATTTACATGAACACCTTGTCGTTCGAGCAACGCGCTTCCGACTTCTACAAAATTTGCAGACACGCGTAGCGGCACGGCACTCCGATCCGTTGGCTTTACGCCAAACAATTTTTCAAAGCGGCGAGAAATGAACGTGCGGTCGCGAGCCGAACGCATTCGTTCTACATAAATGAAGTTTACATAGTAGCTCATCGCTTGTACTTGGCTTTTGAAGCTATCCGCAACTTGTATCTGTCGACTCAGCAACTCACAGAAACGAAACACATCGCGTAGATTGAATTCCCACGGCGCGCCAAGGCGTCCATACCTGCAGTTTACCATGGTGTCCTCATGCACCACTCGATTAAACGCGACCATTCGCTCAACCAAAGTCTTCCCAGTATACTTGGGGTCGCTGAGTCCTACATCCGTGTCCACAACTGCAGAATGCAACGTAGGATACATCGAGCTCGCAATATGAATGAGATCTTGCTCGTGCAATGTCTCGACAAAAACGCGTGTAAATCGGTTCAAGAAAGATTTTGGGAGTCCTTTACGACCACCACCCTGTCGAAGCGGATTTTGCGCAGCGAACACTCGAAAAGAGGACGGACACTCAAACTCACGGTCGAGTTCTGGAATGTAAACGCTACCTCGGTGGTCCAAACAAGAATTCAGACCCTCCAAAACGGACTGCGGTGCCAAGTTAAGCTCGTCGAGAAGAACCCAGTCGCCGGCTTTCAGAGCACGCAAAAACACACCGTCGCACCACTCGAACAAGCCGCTGGCATTTCCTCTCCCTGCTTCGTCACTATCCTTGCCACCAAAGGCAACAGGTAAATCCGATCCAAACAGATCGGAAATGTCCGTCTGCTCGGACAAGTTGATGCGCACTAAACGATGACCTGAAGCTGCTGCCAATGCGCTGATTAAACTCGTCTTACCGACACCAGGAGAGCCTTCCAAAATGATGGGGCGACTAACTTGCATGGCACGCAACACTCGCTGCAGATTTGACATCGTCGTCGGAGCTTTCAGAGAAAACGACGACTTCCGTTGCGCGCCAACAGGTCCGCGAGGGATGAAAAACGGGGTCATACCAAACGTTTCTTCAGGAACTCCGTCCGTTGCAAACGAAATCAACTGGTCAATGCTACATTTGACAGGTAGTGTCGTGACATTCAGCGACTCAATCACTTTTTCCTTAATGTACTGATTCTCGTCCGGCACTAGCGCCAACAAGTAGCCATACGCTTCTTCTCTAGCTTTAAGGACCGTGTGTAGCGCTTTATCAGAGCCGAGGCCCAGACCGTCTAGTATAGCTAGTGCTGCACCCTGGACAAAAGCCGTCCATGCCGTTACCTCCAGTGATGAATCAGTTTTTTCTTTCTTCACGACGGATGTGATGAAATTTACCCAACTGAGAATGTCACGCAAAGTCACAGCTCCACATCCACATGCACCCCCGTTTGCCGTGTTGAATATTGTTACAAAGCTCAAAATAGGGTGGCATAGCGAAGCCAAGGCTTCAATAGTCATTGGCTGGCTACTAGGAGCAGGCGACACAATCGCTCGAGGTCCAATCAACTTGTCACGAACAATCGTAGCAATATCCTCCAAATCAGAAATTGGCGGGACCCAGATCTCGGTGAAACGGTTACGTAGAGCAGGCGACAACTCGCGCTTACCAAAATCACCCCCAGGGTTCATCGTCGCCATCACGCGCCACTTCGAATGAGCTACAATCTCCTCAACTTGATCACCACCCTTTTCAGCGAGTAGCAGCGTTCGCGTTGGCTCGAGGACACTATTCAGACGCTCCAGCACGGCGTCTTCTGCAAGGTTTACCTCGTCGATCAAGATCAAATCACCATTCTTCATGGACTCCACCAGAGGACCGTCAGTCCATTGGAAAATAGACTGGTAGCGTCGTTTCAATACGTCAATCTTCTCAACTAGCTCCTTCTGCTGCGTCGATTCACCACCCAAGGCGCAAGCCCGCGCATCCTGATACTTTACGAGCATCGCACTTAGCCCTTTGACCTCGCCACCCGTCTGAACTTGTTCAGTTTCCATTTCACGTATACACTCCCCATCACGTATCGTAAAAAAATCACTCAGTGCCTCTTCCAACTCCTGAGCAATCTTCTCTTTCCCACGCACAGGTCGTAAACAGCCGAGAAAATCTGATGTCTCGCTGTGCTGATGACAATTCAAAATCAGGAGCGGCTGGGCGAAAAGAAGCGAGAACAACTGGCAAACTGTAGTCTTCCCGCAACCAGTCTCTCCCACCAAGAGGACAGGCTCCTTGTTTTGCAAACAGCGCCCCACAAGTGCGAAGAGTCGCCGCAATGATTTTGTCAAGCTAATTTTATCCAAACCTGCTGCATTACCTGAAGACCTAGGCCCGTCATTCCTCGATATGCCAGAAGCGGCTTCGTCGATCGCGTGACCCACCATCGCTTGGACACGCTCAAATTGTTCCTTGGTACCCCATACCGTCTCCTGCTCAATCTCACCATTCTCGTTCAGCAGGTTTGACTCACGGGGCTTTCCGCTGTAGTATAGGCCATCCAAATCAATCTTGACATTGCATTTCTCCTCCAAAACTTGTTTAACTATTTGCTTTTCCTCATCCTTCCGCAACCGTTCAGCCAGCAAACAGTACCCTTCCTCGGCTAGAGCTAGCTTTGTTGCTGGTCGACGATCCGCCCACCGAAGCAAATCACGGGTGGTAATAAATCCTGACTTTCCGGCAAATACTGATGATTGTTGCCGTACAAGTTGCAGCTGCTGCATTATGTCAATCAGTACCCCACAATACGACGGAGGTAGCAAACTGCGCTCTTGCAGAATTGTTTGTAGCTCACTAGGTGCAACTTCATCAACCTGAATCTCTAAAAATCGGTTGCGAAATGCGCGTGATAGTACCTTGCGTCCACCATACAGCCCTGGTGGGTTTTGCGTTGCAAACAACATAAATTTCGGGTGAGGTTTAACTATTTCCTGCGTCTCTGGCACAAACAGTTCACGGTTGTCATCCAAGAGTCGGTTCAAAGCCTCCAAAACTTCCGAAGGAGCCAAATTGAGCTCATCCAAGATGATCCACCAGCCCTTGCGAATAGCTTCTACTAACACACCTTCTTTGAAAGCAAGCTTCCCATTCGAATCTGAGACGTAGCTCCCCAAGTACTCCTGAATATCGGTGTGCTCGTGATTGTTAATGCGCACACATTTTTGCCCGATGCGTGCAGCCAAGTATCCAATCAACGATGTTTTACCAGCAGACGTCGGTCCCTGGAGCAGCACAGGGTAGTTGCCTATTAAAGCTGCCCGTGATAGATGGCGCAAATTTTCTTCCACAGACTTTGTGAGCACAAACTTTCGTCGTGAGGTTACGGGATCTGGTAACGAATCGTCTCTCGGTAGTTGGAAGTCACCTTTGCGAATCCAATACGAGCTCACTAGAACGAAGTCAGCGGTCTTCTTTGAGCCCCCAGGACACGGCGGGGAACGAATTAAGTCCTTTGACTTCATCGTCTTCGCGAATGCATTTTTGATGAGTCTCTCAAGGTACTCACGCGAAACTGTTTCAAGCTGAGTACAAAAGCTAGAACAAAATCCTTCAAACATTGCCCGAAGTGTTCCGTAGCCTCGCTGGACTAGTATGCGCGTAATATGCATCGCTTGACTTAGCGTACGAAGCGAGTAGCGAGGCTTGTGACGTGCACCATCGCTCAATCGTAAATCAGCCTGCTTTCTTGCTTCTAGATAAAATTCGACCGTTTGGGGTATTAAAGTGCCCGCAATTTCCTTGAACTGATTGGAAACCACCATCTGCAAGTCCGAGCGGTCGACACACTCGTCAATATATATTTCCGTAAAACGATTGCGAAGAGAAGGCGGCAGATCCTTCTTGCCGACGTCCGTAGACGGGTTCATAGCACCAAAGATACGAAAGTTAGCGTGCGGGCGAATGGTTTCGACATCACCACGTTCTGTGATCGAAAATGCACTCGTTCCGTGCTCCAGCAACGTACTTATTCGCTCCAGTGTGTCAGACGATGCAAGATTAATTTCATCGAGCAGTACCCAATGACCCTCACGCAATGCTTTTACTAAGGCACCCTCCACGAATGAAAAGGCGAAGTGCGATTCGGCTTGCTCTTTCTGCCTGTCAAACCGCACCACTTCAGCCTCAAATGCATCCCATCGGCTTGCCAAACAACTCGTCGACTTACCGGGTGTCGACATTTTGTTACTACCAGTGCTCTGCCATGCCTCACGACCTGCTTCGCCAACGACGCCCTGCACTTGAGAGGCAGCCATCTGGATAGCTTTTAGCATGCCTTTCACCAACTTCTTCCATTCCTTATGCTCTAGCGCCGTTCGAATTACGTTAAGATAGCCTGCATTGCTCCTATGCGAAAATGTAGCCGTAAACAGATCTACGAAGGTCACGTACAACGGGCGAGCGAGCAAATGAATTTCCACCGGTTTAAAACCCCCCACTAGGTCAGAACTGTCACTCTGGATGTTCAAGTTTTGCACAACCAGGTGTTGTCCCATTGCTGCGGCCATGTGCTGAATGATTGTGGTCTTACCACAGCCAGTCTCACCAATAAGCAGTGCTGGCTCACGAGTAGCTACAGTGACTGCTATCTTCTCCAATAGACGGAGCACCTGGCCAGTCATCACCACAGAGCTAGTAGCTGGCTTGTCACCTTGCTTAACCTGTGCTTGTTGGGACAGTGTCGGCAAACGCACACGGCCAAACTCTACTTCGTGTAGGTTGAATGTAACATGGGGCTTGTGCTGCTCGAGATAATGCTCAATCTTGTCAGTCTGAACTTCCCAAATGGCTGCTAGCGCACAAGCGGAATGCAAGCGCGTCTTTGGATCCCAGATTCCTGCGCAGAATACATCAAGTGCCTCTACTACAATGCTCATGCGCTCGTCTTCAGTAATATAATTGTGGTTGGAGGACAAACAATGGCTAGTAGCTCCTGCAGTGTAGGAGCTGCAGTGATATATTCGTTTGCACCACTTCAACAAGTCACGTAAGCAAAAATCACGCCCGTAATTACGCCGTGTCTCCTTCCACAGATGCACCGACCCACCAACCTCGTCGCTCGTACCGCCACATACAACACTGTAAGTGATCATCATTTTCGATATCACCTGTTGTGGGATCTTAGCAAAACGGGTGAGCAATATCTGCTCAATCTCGCTATTTGCAAGAGGTGCGACTCTTACACTCGTCCAAACAGAGTCCTGGAAACCCTTTGGCATTTGATGACCATGTGTTGTCGTTCCGAAAATCTGAAAGTTTGGGTGTGCCACTAGCAACTCGCCGCGACCAGGAAGCACCATTTCGCGCGTTTCGAGCAGTGGCATCAACGCCGCCAGCACCTCAAATGGTGCTCGATCGATATCCTCGATAACTACCCACCGCCCCGCCAGCACAGCAGTTGTGAGCGCACCAGGTTGCCATGTGAATTCACCCGGAATGTCTGTACACACATATGATCCGAGCAGCGTCTTGCTATCAATTTGGTCGTCCAAATGCAGCTCGACCATGTTATCGTTGCCAGACAATCGAGAGAGTTCCCGGATCATGGCTGTTTTGCCGCATCCGCCTGGACCTGCAACCAAAATGGGCCGCTTTAGACCGAGTGCAATAGCTAGTGATCGTAAGCTCCATTTCGTCGACAATGTGGGTACGAGCGGTTCAATACGCACTGACGCTTCTGCCGACACGAGTTGTTGCTCCTGGAGTTTGCTTGTTGGAACAACAACGCCGAAGATATTTGCTAATGAGTCGTGAAACGACACGGCTTGCGTCTCTACACTGTCATGCCCACCTTTCTGCAGACACGTACTCGCTTTAATCAGCTGCTCTTGCCGTGTCACGGCTTCACAATGTACCTCAAGTTCAATCTGTCGCATGGTCGGGCAGCTGCCACGCACAGCAGCTTCTTCACTCACATTCAATCCATTGAAAAAAGCTCTCCGCTGTGTACTATCCATAGTCAAAATCGACGCCGTTGCACGCGCTGCGTACCAGCGAATGTGCGTGTCATCATGAAAACAGAGCGGGAAAAACGGCGTCCAATTCCAAAGCAGCACGAGCTCTCTCGGTCCCACTCTCACCAGTTCAAAAGCTGTCTTGGCAATCCGTCGCAGTCTCGTCAGCGTCTCCTGGCACGGCAACTGTTTCTGTGCAGCGTCCGAGTCCGCGAACGCAAAGAAACAAGGCGCCGTCTCAAAGTACTGCTGCATTACAGCACCACCAGTGGGCAGCACGAGCAGCAGCTCCGCTAAAGTTGCAGCAACGATCTCCACCCGCTTCATCAGGTCCTTGCACTCGCTGTACGCACATGGCTCGTGCTCGTCGTACAGCTCCAGCCCTGGATCAAGAAATCGTACGACCAAGTCCAGTAAGAATGGCCGCAGGTGCAGCACAATCCGCTCCCGTAGTTCCGCTTGAGCGAGGCACGAAGCCAATGCTTGGAGCTGTCGGTGCACTCCAACTGTAGGTATACCTGTCACCAACACTTGAAGAGCAGGGTGAGCCTGTATAACAGCAACGGGAACCGCGGCAAGCACCTGCTGCAGACCAGACTGCAGACGACTGACACTGATCGCATAGTTGTCACTGTCGCTTGAGGCATCACAGTTGCCGTCGTGTTCGTCTGCGCCAGTCATTCCAAGAGACTTGAGCTCGAGCGAGTGCTTTGGTTATTGAGCTCTTGTCGTAAAGCAGTGGCCAACCAAAAGGTTTGGAAAGGGTGGACCACACGGAAGCAGTAGCTGATAGTCATTTTTATTTTTTGGCAAAGCAGTAAAATTGGTTTTACTTGACACGCGTGGAAACTGCGTGTTTGTAGGATTAGTGAAAGGTACCAAATAGAAATGTTGCGCATTGTTGTGAGAACCCGTGGGTTTTTTCTATCGGGGCAAGTCAATTCAAAAGACACAACGCCTGCATTATGTTTGTTTATGTCGAGTAATGTATCCGAGAATTGGCAGGACTTGGAGCGTTTTTATAAAGGTAATTAAAACATTTGTGGAACCGCTCGTTGAACCTCTGATTGAACCTCTGATTGAACCTTTGATTGAGCCTTTAGTTGAGTCAAAGTACCTCCCCTAGGTACTTCAAAATTTCAACTAATAAAAAAATAGTTGAGCGCTAAAGTGGTCTCGCTACGTAGAGGGTGCTTGATTAGTTCCAAGATCGGACTTCTGTGTTATGGCCTATGCTCATGTCAGCGAGTCCGTAAGGTTTTTGTTGTTGTGTCATCCCGGCTGTAGTGCACAAAAGATACCAACAACAAATGACAGATTCTAACGATTAAATACTGTATTTCGTGATCGTAGAGGAGGCATTATTGGTGGCTGCTGATGGTGTGATCTTTGGTCGATCTATTGATTTTAGAGCTGTATCAAACAGCACAACATTCCAGATGCACCGACGCCTTTACGCGTTCGGCGCGCGTGCTTGTATATGTGGAAAAAGACTTTTACGATCGTGTTGACTTGTAACAACGACAACATTGATCAAAGTGACCGAAGATTGACGGTAAAATTGAATATGACTAGCTGTTTAATAGCTCATTTCTGCCCGCTGCTTTCGTTATGTAGTCTATTATGGGGTGTACTTTCATGTTTTCGTCACAAGCATGAACATGCTGCTGTTTCTATCGCTGTGAGAACTCGGTAGTAATACATGAACTAAGAGCTCTTGTTGGTCTACACGCCTGCTGCATCCACTCGACACAAATACAGATATGTGGCACCAAAGAGAGCATGCCGTGACCAGCCTGCTTTATCCTTCGTCAGGCCTTGCTCGCTTGCGCTTGAAATGTCTCACTCTTTTGCTGTATGTGCACGTAATTACCCAATTGCACATCATTTGTAAGCATAGCAAACGCCGAGCACTCTAACGTGGGAAACAAGAACGGCAGGACGTACCCTGTCACGCTGACTATGACGAATAACAGTACACTTCCCAAGACCACCTAGACACCATAAACGACATCACACTCATCACACACACACTGCAAGTACTGTTCGCTAGCCATCGTGCGAGTGTCAGAGAGGAAGTCTGTAGCGCTGAAATAAAAGGATTCTGTCATTATCTCTTGTCCTTATGTTTATCTGTCTTGCCTCTCTACCGCTCATGTCTATCTAAGCAGTTTACTGCAGCCGAAGCTCATCGAAGCTACTAACGCGACAGGCCCTAAGTCGTTAGCCGCCACTTCAACCACCACCCCCCCTCAGGACGCCTCTTCCCGCAGATACGTACCTAGCATGAAACGACTAACCGACACAGAAATAATGCGATTTCCAACAAGTGCTACCGTGAACAAGACCACAGAACGCCAAAGCCGAATTCATCAAGCCACGAATTTGGCTTTGGCGGGATTTTCCGGCTCGGTGAGAGAGAAGGATCTGTGGCGGCGTCGCTGACGGCGATCCCGAGCACAAAGTGGTGGTGGTGACCGCCACTGTCCTGAGCTGAATTTTTCGCGGAGGTTTAGGGGTAAAAGTAGTATTGCCAGAACAAAATGGAGGTTAAATGTGTAAATAATAAGGTTTCTAAATGTGCTTTATAAACAGCACCGTTAGTTGAACCTATCGTTGAAACAGTAATCCAAGCAGTAGTTAAAATGCCGCCCAATTACTTTTATAAACGCGCTCTTAGCGTATTTTTAAGACGAAATAAAGAGGAGCTAGCACGTGTGTACGTCGCAACGAACAACAAATGGGCATCATTACATACGGTCGCGGTGTACGATGGCGGCTCGGAAACGCGAAAGCTCCGATCACAAATGCTTTTTGCGCATGGCAGGAAAGTTATTCGGCGCGTAACTGGTGCTTTGGAAGTAGCGAACGACTCTAGGATAGTATTAAAAGGGAATGTCTTTGACACCGTGACACGCTGCAGTAAATCTAAGAATGACCAATCGCTCAATATGAGCGTGCTTCTGGACACCAGACCCTCATTATCAGGATTTAAGGCTTATCAGCCTGCTGAGAAGTGTATCTACATACTACCGCGACGGGAGCTAGAAATTTGTGGACGAGGCGACCAGGATGGAATGTTTTTCACCTTCAAATTTAATGTTTCCAACATAGGTATGAAACATCCGTACACTTTGGCACGGTAGAGCTAGGAATTGTTATTTCCACTCCCTAAAATTCCTAATTCCAGTCCAATGGGTAAACGCGGTTAGGTATCATTTTTTCGTACCTATAAAAACGATATTAAACCTTGTGCCTATAGTTAGTTAATCATAAAAAAACGGTATTGTACATTATCCCATCCAAAAGGGATATTTTCATCCTTTGGCCAATCAAAATGATGGGGTAAATATCCGCATTCATGCAAATAGTTATTATGTCCCTAACACCACAACGCCATTTGTTAAGCTACAACTTCCTCTGGAAAAAGTCTAATAATTCAGTCTGAGCAAACATATTCACATATCTATAAGACTCATTCGCCCTACACATTACGCCACTTCTAAAATTCTCTCTTCTACTCATGACAGAATATTTCATCTTCAACAAACGTTCGAAAGCCAGTCTGAGATTATCGAGCACATTCGGGGTGTGTGTTGTGAATCTGGTTATGGAATTCTATCACACGGTCTACCGCCGACAAACGCGTTTGCATCCAATGTAATCGCGGCGGAGAAATGGCGAGCGATCTGCTCATGAGCTGACCCGTATAACCGGGACCAAATTTACGGGCTGTCTATGGGAAGCTTTTGGGGTAAGAGGAAAGGACGGACGTTGGTATCACAAGATGAGAATCGAGCAGCACAACCTTTAATCTTCGACAAACATGGCCGGTCGCCCTGGTTCCCGTAGAATGACGGAGGGTGAAAAGCGTCGTGTAAAATATTTGGAGGCTTCAAGAGTACCTGCACGACAGGATTTAACATTGTTGCGGCAGTAGTTTCCCACATCACTTGCAACTGCACGGAACTTTTATAACATCAAGGCAAACTTCCGGAAAGTGGAGTTGGCTGGAAGGTCGTCTCTTCAGTCTTTACTGAGTAAGCTCGATGCAGCTGTATGGACTTTTGAAGTGCGGACTGGTGCCGGAGGGTGTGTTACTCATTTGTTCTTGGCGCATCCAACTTCCATTCGCTTGACGCGACGGTACGGGAATGTCCTGGTCTTGGATTATACATACAAAACAAATCGATTCAATGCTTACTATCGTTGGCAGAACGGGAGTGAACTCAACGTTTTTGCAGAGTTCGTCTTTCTATCAGGGGAAGACAGGGGTGATTACGTCCGGGTGCTCCAGCAATAACGAGATATGTTAGGCCTCGAGCCGGAAGTTCTTGTAACCGACCGCGAATTGGCTCTTGTTGGCGCAATGCAAGAACTCTTTGCAAGGAGCGCTCATATTTTGAGCATTCGGCACATCGATAAGAACGTCGTTTCAAATTGAAAAAAACATTTTGAGACGGACGGGGCGCGGGATGGTTCTTACACACTCAGATTAAGATTTGCTATGCGAAACAATTGCGAATTTTTATGACGAGTGGGCCGCGTTGCAACTAAATATGCTACAAAACCATAAATCGACAAATGTATAGATACCTCATAAAAAGCAATTCGTACATGCGTGGACTGATGATGTGCTACATTTTGGAAACACGTCGACTTCAGCGGTCGAATGTTCTCACTCGGCGTTGAAGAGGTACATTCAAGCGTAAACCGGAAACCCCAACAAGTGGCTCTATCATGCAATAGCTGACTGAATATCGTGGGGTATGTAGTGGGTATCTAATAGTGGTATTATTCGTATTTCCTCTTCTGTGATAAAAATATCGTTTGCAGGTCATTGACATACGTGTTTCTGCAGCAAGTCCTAATTTACAGAAGGCTCGTCCACTTAAAGTTAATTGGTCACTGTGGGGGGTGTAGTGGGTATCTAATGGTAGTGATGGTCGTATGTCCCCTCCTTTTTGCGTTGAAATCATTGTTTGCAGGTCTTGTCATACGTATTTGCTGCATTTTTTGTCGTATTTGCCTACCTAGCTCAATATTATGGTTGTGCATGTTGAAGTGCCCGGATCTGGAGCTCTGACGCGCTCGAGGCAAGCGATAAAAAGAAGTGCACGCACAGTCTTCGTAAGAGCTGGAAGTCGTGTCACCATTTTACAGGCGGCATCCAAAAGTGAGAGCGCGAATGGATAATGACCTGCCGCCTTTTCCAACTCGGTTTTTTGTTGTTGCTAGCACAGGTCAAGATTCTCGGCTGGGATGTATTTGGCAAGTCGGTGGCAAGTCAGTAGCAAGTCGGTGGCGGATATATCTTGCATTACAGCACTGCGTCGATGTCACTCGCAGTACGTTGCTGTCAAATGGCGATGTCTTGTGCTATTTTTTGGTATAGCACATCTCTGACTAATCCACATGAAGGAAGTTATATTGTTCTGAGTTTTACAGAATTTCCATAAGCTTTATATGTTAACCACGATACGTCAGCAGATTTCTAGTATAGTGGCTAATGATACTTTGGTGCGAATGTACTGCGACAATGCTTACTTTTTCCTGCCGTTCATACAAGCTCTCGCGTACATTTAACACTTCATAAAACATACTTATGATAAAACCGTGGTGGGCACTTAAGCATGCCTTTGTTGAAAAGCTCACCTCTTCTTCAATTATTTCCAGCAGTGAATGTAAACTGGTAGGCTCGTTTTAATTAATATATTATTCACCAAAATACCCTACGAGCTCCTTTCTCTCCGCCATGTTCACTACTTGTCGAATTCCTATCAGGGCCACGTCTTGACCTGAAATAAGAGATAATTATCGTATCATGCAACGCCAATGAGATGCTTTATTCCACAAACTTCTTGAAGACTTAACGAAGGCCCTCCTAAGAATGGACACGTGTTACTCCAACGGACCCTGCGTAATTCTACTTCTTCGAAATGGGACGCACGTGACCATGTTTTTGAAAAGTACGCTTTTTTAAAGCCTATTATTTTACTATTTCCACACATCTGGGCGCAAGATTTAGTTATTATCCATAGGAGTAGAATTAGTAGTTTTGGGGAGTGGAAAAAGACAATTCTCTAGCGCTAAAGCGGAATAGAAAGCAATTATTGGGAGTGACGCAAATCACATTTTATCCACATGCTGGTGGAATAGATGACTTACTAAGATTCACGTCAGTGGTACAGACAATACCAGTATGGAAGCCCAAGGAGTACACCGCCTTTGCCAGAACGGGTGAGATACGAAATGCTTGTCTATGATTTCCTTGCACGTGAATTTACATGTACATGGACATGAACAAAAACCATCTTATAACATTAATACAATACAAGTCAGAGCACTTTGCGCTTTTGCATGACGCCACCGAGCTAGACATGGTATCTATAGTCACTTTCGTAACACAGCGGACTGTATTATTCCTTGACGTGTAATTTGCAAAAATGTGGGCCTGACTTCTCGATGAGTTCAGAGATACACTATGACATGTAGCCACGTGGTTGCAAATTGATATTTACTTTGAAATCCCTGCTTTGCCTGCTAAATTGATGGATGGACTAATGTCTGATGGATGGGCTGATGAAGAGCTGTCGTCGGAGATGAAGGTTGCATCTACAGTTGGGTTATTCATGACGGTTGTATCTACTGTTGGTTTGGTTTGGTAGCTATGAAGCAGACGGTTAGGCACAATAGCGTAATAATTTGAATAAATTTATCAAATTTACCCCAGAAATCGCAAGTCCCTCTCAATCTAGGCCTCGCGGACCCGATCACCCCTCTGCAAGCCACAAGTGTGTCATTTTGATATAATAAATCTGATCTACATCGGATAAGGGATATCGCGTTCCACAGCATAGGACGCCAGAACGAAGACGATTACGTCACCGACGTAAAGGTGATAGCACCAGAAACATCCAACCTTCCCGCAGAGACGGCAGTGATCAACATAAAGAAGTTTATATGCGGAAGCCCGTGCGAGTGGCTTTGCTGGAGTAGCCAATTTTTGCAGCCTATCACGCAAAAAATAGTAGAAAGATGAGCAGAAGGCGAACAACATGTCTCTCTTATTGACTTAGATCACGTGACTGAGGTTTACATGATTGCCCGAGCTACCTTCGGCTTGCGCAAGTCCTTCAGGCAGTTTTTTTTTTTTAGAGAAGTGGGCTTAATATCTGGACTGCACGATTACAGTGAAGACCTGGACAACGTATTGTGGGCGATGGGGACGCACCGGGACGAGACGGTGCTCCAATTCTCGCTTAAAGAATATATCCGGTTGTTTATTGAGTTGCCGCAGGGCACTGAAGAGGTCCCAGAGGTCTAGCAATACCGATAGTTCAAGCACGAAATGCCTAGGGCATCGCACGCGATAAATGGCTGCAGCAGGCGTCGTGAATGACCAACTCAGTTATTGGTGCTGTACTATACGCGCATCGAAAAATCCGAGAGGCACCTAATAGACTGCGACAAGAAACATTCCAATAATGATAACGGCATAGTACAGAAAAGGAACCAGAACAAAACTCACAATCGCCGGTACGGACAGAAGATTCGTCGAGAGGAGACGAGGGAAAAGGCATAAGGCCCTGGAATCCATCGAAAGATTGACACTGGGTGCTCATTTTAGACTGCGCCATATGATACCCGTGACTGCTATACCTTGAAGAGAAGAAGGCGGAAGAAAACAAGAGCGCTGATATTCGGCCTCGAACGGAACGCAAATCAAACAAGAGGTACCCACGCGTCTTCACAACAGCATATCATGGTCAAGTACGATCGTCATCCAGAAATGATCGAGGCTCTGCTTGACAGTGGCTCCTCTAAGAGCATAACCAATAACCCGACACTTCCTGTCATTGTGAAGCTGGGACGACCATGTAAATCCGCCTCGCCGACTATTTGACACTAAGCGCGGATCTATCGCAAGAGAAAGGACGGCGGTGATATATTTATTTTTCCACATATCAAGCTAGATAAAATGATCACGCATCAGTTTGAGGTTATAAAAGCCAACAGCGACAACGTGGTTGTCGGAAAAGACATCACGAAAGCGCTCGGCATCATTTTGAGCTTCAAGGACAAGGTGGTGCAATAGGACGACTGCTCGCTGCGGTCAAATACGGGGCAGGATAAAACAGAAGGAGCCAAGATCAAAAAGTAGGATGTCAAGTGTCTTGAAGAGTCCAAGGAAGAAACCGCGAAGGAATTCATCCCAGAAACACTTCTTCCGGACCATCTTGCCCCCTACTTGAAGAAGAAATATCTAGCGGTACTTGTCGCTTTCTCGCGCTTTAAGACAGAAATCTTGGACGGATGCGCTTTGGTAACTACAAACTACCTCCCCAACCAGAGTACAAAACTGTCCATGCCAAGTCCTACCGATCGTGCAAAGTCAAGAAGAGAAAGTGAAGTCGGAAATTTATCGTCTTGTGGAAGCCGACGTCCTGCACCGAATTTATGACTCTAAAAAGATGGTATCACCTGCGTTTTCATCACCAAACCCGATGGCTCACTGCGCCTTCTAAATGATTATCGGGGGCTTAAAAAATTCTACGACGGAGCCCATACTACGTGCCACGTATACGAGAAATTATGATGCATTTGTTCAGCGCACGCTGTCTATCAACTTTTGACGCGAATCACGGCTACTATGCCAGAAGCCTCACGCGAAAAATCCGGCCTTTCACATCCTTCTCATTAACGTTTAGTAAATTTCAATACAAACTACTACCAATGGGCATATTAACGTCCCTGGATGAATACCAAACATGTAGTTAGCGAATCCTTGGCGACTTGCGGTTTGTCGTCGTGCACCTGAATGGAATTCTTGTGTATTCCGCCACCGAAGACGATCATCTCGCTCACCTGTGTATCGGTTTCGAGCGCCTACAGAACTATGACGTCTCGCTAAACGGGCAAAAATGCCACAGTTTGCGCAAGGAGGTCAATTAGCTAGAGTTTACGCTCTCATCCGATGGGATCAATCCCCAAGAAAAAAAGAACCAGGCCATCCAGAAAGTTGTATTGCCACGTAATTGGAAGGAGATTCACCGCTTCTTGGGCATGATAAATAACTAAAAGACATAACTCCAAACGAAACAAGACTGTGCGAGCCTTCATATCTGTTCACCAGCTCCAAAGTACCCCTCGCCTAGCTACCAAGTGATATCGAGGCCTTTCAATGCATCAAGCGTGATTTTGCGGAGGCTGTTCGGCTAGCGTTTCCTGATTTTTAGAAGCCTTTCATGTTATGCGGATGCCAGTGGAACACATATTGTTGCGTGCTATTCACGCAGTCTTACTAATCATTAGATCAATTATATCACAATGAAGTTGTAACTCCTGTAAATTGTCGAACTTCTGCGCGAATACAGAACGGTGTCCTAGAAATTATTGGCGGTGGTCCATAATGACCACAACAACTTGATTTACTCGAACGAAACAATCATTCGAGCCAAGCGATGGAAAATTTTACGCTCCGAATATCGTCTTACCTTGAACTATATAAAAAGAGGGGGGGATGTTGGAGCAGATGCGTTCTTATGCGTGATATTATCGAAAATTGAAGGTCCATCGCTACACGACGAAGTCTATACTCTGGGTACGCATCTTGAGTGTGTCATGAATGGTCAAGTCGTTCGCCAGCACCAGGATGAATATGAGATGATCCAGACCATCAAGTTGTCATGTCTAGCAGGAACTAACAACCCATAATATCAACTGGAAACTCTCTTGATCTGAATTATGGTTGCCTATAAATATCAAGTATTGTTCCTGATAGTCTTCACGAAGATCTGATCGGATTGTTCCACATGAACCTCGTCCACCTAGAAAGTCATCGGCAATAAAAAACTATGCAGACCACATTTTACTGTCCCAGCATGGAAACAAACATTGTCGAATTTGTTCACAAGTGTATCAAATGTAAGAGACCCAAGCTGCACGGTGGGAATCGAGATTATGGATTGATGACACCCCGCACTAGCAAGGCGGTCAACCCATTTAATATTGTTCATATAGATCTCATAGAACCGCACGAAGGCGGATACTTTGGAATAACCTTGATCGATAAAGAAACCCGGTGGCTTGAAGTTCGTGTACATTCTAACAAGAACTCTCCCACGACGGCCGAAAGTTTTGACAGCGAGTGGCTTTGCCGAAACCCACGACCAAGGCAAGTTGTACACGATCAATATTTATAATTTACGGGTGAAGTATTTTTAAGAACTTCTCCGCAGTTAAGGCCTTCAATCGAAGCCAATCACGACCAAATCACGCGAGATAAAGCGATTTGTGAGCGCGTGCACTTTTTTTACTTCATCCGATGCCACGAAGGAGCAAATTAAAACAGTTCATTTACTACGCCGCCTTTTCCGTACGAACCGCCTATAGTAGTATCTGAATGCATCTCCCGGGCAGTTGATTTTCGTACAAGACATTATTTCGCGCCAGATACATGGCGCTAAGTAGATTTACCTGTCTAACGTTAGTTTAAAGCTATCTTGGAAGACAACACCCGCAAGAACACCAAGCGTTCCAAGCGTCTTGGGCATTACTAAACCCCGGCGATCACATGATAACCCGGCGACCTAAACAGATTTGTGCAAAGAAGAACGAGGTGGCGGATGGGCCGTACCCTATTCGTACTGCCCATGACAGTGGAACAGTCAACGTAGACACGGGCGCAACGCAGCAGCGCTTTTCGACTTGTCGTATATTTCCGTGCTAAAATTGTAACTGCTTCAGGGCGGGAGTATAACATCATCGCCATATGCTTTTCCTGCTAAATTGATGGATGGACTAATGTCTGATGGATGGGCTGATGAAGAGCTGTCGTCGGAGATGAAGGTTGCATCTACAGTTGGGTTATTCATGACGGTTATATCTACTGTTGGTTTGGTTTGGTAGCTATGAAGCAGACGGTTAGGCACGATAGCGTAATAATTTGAATAAATTTATCAAATTTACCCCAAACACCGCAAGTCCCTGGCAAGCAAGACCTCGCGGACCAGAAACCCCTTCTGTAAGCCACAGGTGTGTCATCAACTTGTAACCTAGCATCATCGAACGAAAGCACTACACGCGAGATATAACACGGAGAGCATGTGCAAAAACTGCCTTTTTGATGACTGGATCATTAGGAATACACAACGATTTTGCAACTTACGTTACTTCAACGAAATCAATATGAACCGGGAGCATACAAAATACCAGCACATCGCGACGAACACTATCAAAATAACATCCAGATTAGGGCGTCGACGTATTCAATTTGACTTCTATGAGCCAGGTTGTACTTTAGACCCTGAACGAAGATACTGAGCGCTAAAAGAAAAATGAACCGTATATATAGGCCACCAGAAGTCGTCTACTCACGAGAGCACAACGTAAAATTACCGCATGTGTTGTTCCCCAAACGTACCCCCCTCGTCGGATAATTGCTAGCCCGAAGGGTAAATTATTAGTGACTGTGCCCAAGGTGAATGCCGAACTCTCAATACCTACTTCCAGGCCGTCTAAGCGTGTATAAATAACGCTAGGTGCACCTTACATGTAGTACTAAGTGCGATGTAGCATTTAACCCCTAATGGGTCGCGATGCATTATACGTGTTACTCTTCGATTAAGTTACTAGTAGCGACTACGAAGCGTGTAATACGAACTATTGCCGGCAGTAGATTGGCTCAAAGGTGATCAAGGGCGGACAGAGGTGTAACAAGCGAATGCTAGACACTCAGGTGACACACAATGTCGGCGTGGAATGAGGAGACTTACTCTCCCGCACCATTCCCGCCGCGTGCTGAGCACTCAAAAACTCTTCAATGACGTCACATTGTTCCTTTGGTAAAGGACACAACCGTGTAACGCAGTATATAGTCCAGGTACCGAGTCAATTTTATGACGCACACCCTTATCAGGAGGTAGAACAGACGGTGGATTATGACATACCACATCTTGAAACTTCTTAACCAAAGAGTAGTAGGGATCTGAAGGATTCTTCAGAATAGGTGGTCCACTACGTGCACTAAGTGCCCTTTTTACTTTCAAGGACCGTCTCATTCAAGAGAGATGATGAGTTCAACTCGTTATCGGTTCTAAGGACTACCATATTGGATAAGTCACCTGCCTTTGAGGCCTAACTGAACTCATCTACAGACATTTCGTCTAGCTCTAACAAAGCATTTAAAGATGGGAGAACCGCAAAGCCGGCTTAACCACCAACGTGACCTTCCACTCCATTGACCAGTGTATACAGCTTCTCGCTAGTATCACTCAGTGACATCATAGACGCTTTACGTCTCGCAGCAGCCACCTGAAGTTGCTGACGTCTCTGAAAAGAGACTGAACACCTCAACGATGACGGAACATCTGGTACCACAAGGTGATTAGATTCCTTTCTTATCTTGCTTTATACAAAGCCGATGTCAGTACAGACTCCCGTGCAGAGTTACTTACCTCAAACTCATCACCATGCGAGTTACCCGCCACAGCACGTGCATCAGGGGGACCTAGCTCTTGATTCCTGGGCGTCTGGCCAACAATGTCATTACCGACAATCAGTAAGGTGCTATCACAGCCTCCCTCACTCTGTGGATGTTTACGTGCCACTGCTCATGCATCAGGGTAGCATATCTATGATGCCTAGGCGTTTTGAAAACAAAGTTATTACCGACATTCAGTGAGGTGCTATTACAGCCGCCCTCACTGTGTGCCACTCCACGTAAATTTAAGGGATCACACCCTAGGTGACTCGAGCTTTGGTCATCAATGCTATCAGCATTCAGTGGTTCGTTATAAAAAACGAGTGCCACTAAACGGAGTACGTGCCGTCCCACTATCGTCATTGACATCAGAGTCAAGTAACTCAGACATCCCGATGTCCAGAGCACTAACTATCAGTGGCTCAATCTAGTGGCGCTTTTGTTGTCGAGAAAGGTGGGTTCATGACTCTACAAAGCTTCACTATTAACATTGCGCGTTTCGCCTAAAGGTCTTACTCCTCCAATCAATCCATGTCTTGTGGCGTTCGAGCCAGAACATGCCTAGAATAAGATCATATCTCGAGTCCAAATCTAGGCCAAGACAGCGTTCAATGCTGTCAAACTCTAAATACTTTACACCTAAGTTCCGGAACTTTAGGGACGGTGGCGCGGGCCCCAGTTGCTAGACGGAACGTGATAAAATCAACTTTGCGCGCTTTCAGCGCCTCAGCATACAGCTAATTTCCTTCAAGAAAAAGACGTCGGATGTAGTTGCCCAATACCCCAGATTCATCAAAATTGACCACGGCTTCTCAAAGACCTCAATCGTTGCCGAGGCAACCAAAAAGCCTGGATTATATTTGCTCTTCGCGGTAAATTCCAGGATGTTGTTTGGAACTAAGAACTGTTCAACTCTACCTCCTAGAGCCTCTACAGAGCCTTAGTTTGTCCCCATTAGGGTTCCCCGCGCCTACTGGAGTTTTGACGTTTCCCCGCGCCATACCAGGTTTCTGGTTTGGGGCGGTATTACGGCTCTGCCGGTCCCGTCGCGGTCTCCGCAGTTGCAGTTTGGGCGGAATTGTTTTGCGCTCTCGCATGCGTAACGTACAGGTGTTACGTTGCTGTAATAGCTACAAGCTCGGCTTCTTCACCATCCACATGACTGAGATCCTTGGGCTCCGACCTTTCAAACGAGTTCTTGTCATGCCCATACGTACCGTAAAGATATGATTCAGAGTTACACTTGGCGTTTAACGCTATGTCTACCACCTCCTCAGAGGTTGATGTATGGACGCGAAAAACTTCTGTACTACCAACTTCAGTACGGAGACCTTCCATAATAATGGTTATGCGGACTTTCACGGGGATAATATCCAACTGCATAGCAGCGAGAAGAGTTCTCAACTCTTGGACATTGTCTGACAACTCCTTCTTCCCTTGTCGGGAGGATAAAAAGATTGATCGCACTCGATATGCCTGATTGTACGGTGCGAACACGCGAGACATCTGTCTCTTAAGCGAACTCCACGTGAGGAACGCGGTGTCTACAGAAGTATCACATGTCAGAGCCCATTCTCATGCTCTGTCACCAAGTTTTGATATGGTCAGGCCAACTCTCTGCTGCTCGGTTTGCAGCATAGCGGCACTCATCGTCATTTCGACCTCTTGAATCCAGAGAAGGAGCTTTTCTACCTCTTCCCCTTTGAAGGTCTTTCCGTTCAGAACGAGCGGGCGAGCCTTAGGCTCTTCATCTGGAATAGAGATGTAGCGTGTTGGCATAGCCGACGCCACGTGGTCATGGACCTGCCCTATTAGCGTGGCCTCGAATTGTATAAAGGCCTCCAGCCGCGCATTGAACACTTTCGGGCCTTGGGCCACTATATGATCGATTTGTTCGATCCCAATCAGCGCTCTAAGCTTATTGAGTGCGAGGCGTTGAGCCTTAAAGAGATAAGCTAGTCTTTCCATCTCAACAGAGGATTAGTCGATTTGCGACTACGGTGTAGGATTGACTACAAGTGTTACCAAGTGTAATGGAGCTACACAGCTTGTAGTCAGAGAAAGACATACGACTCTCGAAGTCACTTAGTTCTACAAAATTAAGTTCCTATAAGTTTAGAGAGTCTCTAGTTCTTATAAATAATCAACGAAGACTCGCAGAGAGTCTTCACGCTCGTAGAGCTTCTAGTCCTGGTTCAGGGGTCCACTGAGACGACAAGAGACTGGAGGTCCAGAACCAATGGACCTTTGTTATGTCGAGAGCGAGAGACCTCGCTCTTCAAACAACAAATGATTGTAGAAGTGCAATCGCTGCCAGAAGTTGGGACACTACGCTTACGAGTGTAGTGCCTCACGCCCAGTACCAAACAGTACAGAGCGAAATGATCGGCCAGAAAGGATAATGGGCGTAGGTCCAACACTGTTGCGAAACCTCAACAGCGAAGTGGACCATCAAAAAATGGTCGGGGTCAGGTGGGGCGAAGCGCCCTACTGCTCCAGCAACCTCAAGAGAATTTGCAAATCTCTTGACAGAAGTTGCTCCAGATACACAACCATTGTGTTTCTCTGCACCTGGTGATGAGGTATCACTCATCACCTTGGAATTGAAAGTAACAAATGATTTGTCACTTCGTGCCCTAGTTGACTGTGGGGCGTCGAACAACTTTGTTCGTCGTCAGTCACAAGAGGTTCGTAGGCTCAAATTCGTTGAGCGCGACATCCTCCAACGAGGATGAAGGTGTGCCTTGCCACAGACGATTCGATAACCGTTGAGAAACATGTAGTAGGAATCCACTACGCGTTAGAGGGCGAACAGTACAATGATGATTTCATCGTACTGGATCTGGATGATAAAATTGATGTCATCCTGGGATTACCTTGGCTCACAAGGTACGAGTCAAGAGTGAGCTGGCAGCATCGATCCGTGAAGATGCCTGCCGCTTGTTCATCAGATGGCCATCTTATGAACGTCATGGAGCGTCCACAAGCGTGTGGATGTACTGCGAGTGAGTGCGATGGCCTCACTTGCGGTGCGGTCGTTAGCACGACTGCACAAGACCTCAGTGTAGCTGATCCCTAAACTGTGGAGCAAGCTCCCGGCGGCTGTACAGAAGTACAGGCAGCGCCGAAGGTCCACCACTCGAATAAGTCGAGTAGACCGGGACATGGATGCATGCCTAGCGGGCAACATCCTAGGAAGAAGAAATCGGTTGCCACCAAAGGGTAACACCATCATCCTAGGTCGACTGGAGAGTCGACCGTAGAGGATCGGTACATGACTGTGGTTTCACAGCCACAGTCAGAAGACGTCGAGGGAAATAGTCCCCACGTACTTGAGGAAGAAATTCCTCAAGAAGTTATTGGTGAGGTAACGAGACCTCATCAGCCTCTGCCACCAGCAAGACATCAACACAGCGCCGACAAGGACAGATGATAGACATGTTGCCTACTTGTAAGCGTTATTAGGGACCGACTTACGTCTCCCTTTGTAATATGAAGCGACCCATCAATTACTGGTGGCGTCTGTGTACGATTTAGCTACAGATCGGCAGCGACTTTGGAATGACGATACTACGGGGTTTTACATGCCGACATCTCGCGCCATGTCGGACAAGACGACGTCATGACTAACATTTCCAAGGCGCTTACTTGCACATGTCAGTCATATCACACACTCACGAAAGTGTCGACTGGAAGCCGTACCCGCACTAAGGGAATAGGTACGTTCGGTATGGTAGGGATTAGCAGCAGCTCGAGGCAGCCAACGATCAACAATGCACAGGCATGCCAGCCGAAGGTATACTAACGAGCAAGTATAAAAGCGCATATTGTGGCATCTTCATTAACTCTGAAGAGTCTTATGCTAGCGACTAGTGAAGAGCACACCTGCTGATCGACCCGCTGCAGAGGTGCTACAGTGATCACCGCAATTAAACTCACGGATACTATTTCGCGTGACTTGAGTTTTTTTCTTTTCACGCTATTTAATATGTGTCACTAGTCATAAAATGCAGAGTATGTTATGTGTGGTAAAATAAGTCTCACTGTAGCGGAGCTGCCCTTACTCCTTTGTCAGAGGAAGACTTACAGACTCGTAGTCTCTTAGTGTATTAAACTAAATGGGTATTAACTTAAAGGGTATCAAGTCTTTACAGACTTAGACTCTAAGTATCTTAACAAGCTCGCAAGCTTCTAGTCCTGGTTCAGGGGACTAATGACTCCAAGGAATCGCGTGACACTAACACCCGAGAGTACTAGACTTCATACAAGCTCTTAACTCTTACAATTAAAGACGTCCTAGAAAGACACGTGTATGAAACTGATCAAAAGGGGAACTGAATGTATTTACTGATTTATAGCGATAATAAACATAACTTACGTCTGTAACCTTGAAACTATGCTACCTAATCGAATAGTCCTCAAGGAGGTTCATCTGGTGTACCACACCAGAACTGTGCCGTCCCTTTGAAGACCCTATTACGATAAATACCATCTATCCGTGATCGATAAGGTACGGTATTACCGCTTAGCGTATGTGATACGATAGTACGCGTATCAGTGAAACTGATCTATTTATGTGTATATAACACCAGCGTACCTGGTTATCACAACCGTTTGTGTAAACCCGTTACTCCACCGTCACTACCGTTTTACATAATTGGTAACACAACGCCAGAACAAATAAGACAACGGGGACCTCGCCCTCGCTAAACATTCGTAATGAAATATTTATCTTGTCGGCAAAAAGATTATTTGTGGTGCGCTTCACAGCAGTTCAAACGACTCCTCATGATACTTTAGGATTGTGCTTACTTGTCCTTTCGTGCGATAATCGCCATATTGAAATTGTAGAATATAGGGAAAGGTTAAGCGTTTCTGGTCCCGAGCGGGTCATTGTACCGGCGATTTATGTAACTTATTTAATATGATAAGTCGTACCCTAATATTTGTAATCAGCATCTAATTCCGATGTATCTTCCCTGATTGTGACTTCCCCCATTTTTAATTTGTATTCGCATTTGCTGGGAAGACGATTGTCAGCAAGTGATGAGCTACAAATGTAGAGGTGTAGGAGGTACGGAGAGAGCACTCTGATGAAACACATCGAACTAGCCTATATGTTGTAACTCTGTTGACGTGTTATCGTTATCGTGGAGCACAATACCGTTTTTGAGCATAAATATGCATACCATCTACTTCTCCAGTCATTTTATATTTTTCTAGCCTGAAAACCGCCTGTAATATTCCATTGCCGCCTAAGCCTCGTCTGAACCTGTAAGCTGGCCTCTTTTGAAGCTGGAGGTATTGATGTTCGGTGCATTGTTGGTATTGCCGTCGTCGGTGACTTCGTCTTGGTGAGGGGTGTTTTTTTCTGAAGGCGTTGCTTTTGGCCCCGTCAGTGGCAAACCGTAATGTACTAACACTTGCTGTACGCAGTTTATGACCAGGTCCTGCAATTTCACCGCCGAAAACGCATTCAAATGACGCTGCTTCTGTCGAATTCAATGGCACTACCGCTGCGATTCTCAGAAGTCATGACCGTGCCCTTCCTGACTAACAATGACTTTAAGAATTATACGCACAAAGTGCTCTAGAGTACGCGCCACAAGAAGACTCTTACTTTTTGCGATCTGGGCGTCTAAACAAGCCACGTGTCAACACTAGATCAAAAGGGGAACTGATATTTTATATATCTAAGTTTTATCTGTAATAAACCTCATACAACTACATAATACCAATGTCAAACTCATTCTCATAGTAATCTTTAGTATCCTACAAGATTGATGGTTGCTAAATCAATATGTCATCAATAGATGACTCAGGTTATCTACCACGATAACTGATCTGAGGACTGTACATCACATATACAGGGTATATTCATTTCGGACAGTAACGGTCGCGTAACCCCGTTACATTTGTGCCAAGAACTGCAGTCAGCTTGACAACCGCAATAGTCATATACCTCACTTGTCCCACCTGTAAGTGAGTCAGTAGGTCATATTGGGCTGAATGTATAGAGGGGAGTGAGACTCTCATGCCTGTGGCTATGACTTTCGTCTTCAGCTTCCATTTTCCAATTGTCTAAATTAATTTCGAAAGGGTGAGAGGAGCATTTGATCAGCCGAGTCCCTTCTATTGCTATCATAACTTTTTTTCGTGACACTTTTGTCACCGCCACGGTCACATCATAGCTGTAACTTAAATTGGCAACCGTATGTTTGATAGTTACTGCCGTCCTCAACCAGTAGCCTAATTCTAGCTCCAGGCAAGAATTCCTCACAGCTTGTAAATTCATCTTTGGATACGGGAGCATGCCTTAGTGTTCGTCCCCTTAATGATCACAGAACGTTTTTCTATATACTGTACGTAATTTATGGCAGAAATCAATCTAATCGAAATTGGGCAAATTTCACTCCATCAAATTGCTTTGCGTCGAGTGTATACTTAACAAGAAAAGAAAGGAGTGAATCTCACCAACAAGGGAGTGAATGTAAGCAATGTCTTTTTAAAGTACATAACAAGCAGATATCTGTACTTGTGCCCTAATCTGTCATTTTACTTCAATGATACAAGGAGCACACAATCGCAATCCTTCGTCGTGCACATAAGAAGCAAGTTTTGTGCAACGCTAGATGAAGTGGATGACCATGAATGAGTGCAATACTTCTCTATCTTATGCAGCTGAAAGCATCTGGTCACAGTGCGGACGAAGGATAAATATTTGCTGTCGGTACAAAACTGCATCCAAGACACTGCTTTCGTAGACCAAGACGTGACGCAATCGCCAAAGACACGACACAGTAAATGGAAAATAAACAGCGACCACAGTGTATAAAGACTTCACGGGCTAGTCGTATTGAATTGACCCGCAGTGAACCTATCAACCAAACAATACACTTCATGCACAAAAAATAGTCGCTATACCTCTTTTTCCATACACAAATGATACACTTATCCGACCTCTTTCAGGTCTTTATTTCATTCAACAAAAAGTGCTGTACAATCTCTGTATACCTGCATTGTGGTTTAGTAGTCCTATCCAATCGCATACCCTCGTCCACTCTTTCTAGTCGTACGCTCCATCCACTCTGTATCCAAACATCCATCCACTATCACTCTTAAACTTGTCCAACATGGTGCAAGTGCGTCAACGGCGTCCACCCGCACCAGCTATAACCCCCTCGTCATTCTCTGCCAATGCAGAGGAAAAAAAGCAGCAGCGTCGCTTTCGCTCTTTTCTGCCTCGTGGGTGGCTAGTTGTCAGTGGCTTTCTCGCCTTTTACGTGTCGGCGTACGCCTTGGTGGCATTCTGGCACACGTGGCTGCCTGAACCCAAAGGAGTGGACGCGTCGGTTTATGAATTTTCAGAGGCTCGAGCTCGGGATGTCCTTGAGCAAATTATGAGTTTCGGGTACCGTCCTGTTGGTACAAAAGCCAACGAGGAGCTGACCCCTACTTATCTATTGCAACAAGTAGGATTTTATCAATTTCCGAAAAATCCAAACAATTATCACAAAAGTGGATTAAATTACACGATGATGAAGTTGTTATACTTTATGTAACTAACACATGTTATTGTTGTCGAAATATTTTTTTCTCGTGTTCATGTAATGTACTAGATAAATGCCATCAAAAAGACGGCAATGCCAGGAGTGAGTGTGGAAGTCGATATGCAACGACCGTCGGGTGCTTTTGGCCTGGACTTTATCGCGCAGTTTCAAAACATTTACGCCAATGTGACGAATATTCTCGTGAAAGTGGCACCGCCGAATGCAACGTCGGACGCGCTCAATAATTCGCTCATGATTTCGTCGCACTATGATGCGGCAATTGGCGGCGCTGCCGCTTCGGACGATGGGGTGAACATTGCAATTATGATGGAATTGCTGCGGCTGATGGTGCTGGACCCGCCGAGACATGCGACACTGGTGTTTAATTTCAATGGAGCAGAGGAGACGATTATGCAGGCAGCACATGGATTTATTACGCAGCATCCATGGACAGATACAATTCGAGCGTTCATTAACCTCGAAGCTGCAGGAGCTGGTGGTCGGGAGCTGCTGTTCCAGACGGGCAGTGATGAGCTTGCGTTGGCTTACGCACAGGGAGCCAAGTACCCGCATGCAAGTATTATCGCTCAAGAGCTGTTTCAATCGGGAATTATACCTGCTGATACGGACTACCGAGTTTATCGGGACTTTGGATACGTTGCTGGCATGGACTTTGCGTACATTGCAAACGGCTATGTTTACCACACGATACTAGACGATGTCTCTCGGATTCAACCGGGCTCGGTCCAGCGTCTTGGAGAAAATCTTGTGGGTATCGTGCATCAATTGGGGAGCGAGCCTGGACGTCTGAAAAAAGTCGGAGATAACCCACAGAGCTCCAACACTTTCTTTTCGGATGTCGTAGGACTGACGATGGTGACTGCAAGCAAAGAAGTGACCTTTATCACGTGCGGCGTCGTGCTCGCACTCGTGGCGCCGTATCTCTTGCTTTCTCGCGTTTCATTTCTTGAACGCTTGACTGCGTTTGTGCTGATCACGCGATGTGCTGGTGCTGCAATTGCCTCATCATTAACGGTTGGGGTGCTGCTCAGTCTATATGCACCACTGCCATGGTACTCGCAGCCATATCTAGCAGGAGCTCTCTTCCTTTCTCCAGCAGTCGCAGGCATGCTTCATCAACTGACAATGGTGTTGAAGAAGCAGGTTGGCAAAGTGGCGCCCGAAGCTCTGTGGCACCTGGAAGAGAGTCTCTTTGAAGCAGTACTTTGCGCTTGGATGGGGATGCTGGTAATCTGCATGCAACTCGGCTTTATCTCGAGCTACATTCTGGCATTGTGGATTTTCTTTCCACTCGTGGGGCAGGTGCTGTGCCAGCTCCTACAGCGCTTCCGCCTGTTGTCGTCGGGGTTGTACATTTTCATCTCTCTGGGTGCCACTATCATCCCTGTGATCCACACAATGTGCTGCCTTGCAATCGCGCTCATGTTTTTCATTCCGTTGCTGGGGCGAAGCGGCCCTGTACTGCCTCCTGATTTGATACTGGCGCTACTGATGTGCGTCATTCTCCTGGTAAGTATCTTGTGAATACTTCCTGTGCTAGCATTGAGTAATTCCTCATCGTGCTTGCTGGATGATGCCACCGTATGTAGATCATGGTGTCCTACTCCGGCCGAGTTTTTTGCTTTTTCTCTGCAAAACAGCTCACGCTATTGCGGAACGTATGCATCATTATTACTGTGCTATCGACAGCTTACGCTTCGATCCGGTATGTACATACTACTTTCTCGTGGTATGCGTGAGAACGAATGGTCTGACGTACTTCTGGCTATGATTAATTTGCAGTAACCCGTACTCGGATATCTGTCCAAAGCGTCTTACGCTTCAGCATGTTGAGCGCAAAGTTATGCTTCCAAACGGTGATGTTCAAACTGACTCGGGTCTATGGATTAACTCGATGGACTTTCGTGGGCTGGATCCTATCAAGGACAGCTTGGTCAGTACACAATGGAAACATTCGCACATGCACGTAGCTCCGCAAGAGCTGCATGAACACACCGAAGTGTACGGCCAGATGCCGTGGTCCCTTCCAGTGAAGCACATCCTTCCGGAAGACAAGTCATGGTATCTTCTTTCTGCTGCACCCGCGATTCACGCTGATACCGAAGCCAAGTAAGTGGCTCTACATCAATGGGTTACACTGGCACTAATTCTGCTTGTCAACCAACCAGGCTCGAAGTCTTGTCCTCGACGTACGTGAACGCGACTGATCGCCGCAAGATTCACTTCGTTTTTACCGGACCATCGCACATGAATCTCTTCATTGATGCCAAGAAATCGACATTGACTTCCTGGTACGTGTTGGTACTAGTTACAGCTGGGATACAGGATAGGGACCAGGACCTTGGTGTGTTAATGGGCTCGCCTTTTGTACATGTTTGTGACAGGTCCATGGGAAATGGTATAAGCGGACCTGTTGTAGAGGCTGAAGATGCATACATTCTTCAGTTCTGTAGTGGTACAGTTCCGTCCAACTACCACTTTTGGATCGAGGCCGAGTCGAACAAATCGATTGATGTCGTTTTTGTGGCTCACTACCTCGAGCTCATTACTCCCGAGATGACGGAGTTTCTGGATGCACTGCCATCGTGGACTGTCGTTTCCGCATTTGCGTCCACGTGGACAAAGCTGCAGATCTAGAGACCTAAGGTGCAGCTCTATCCAACAATTAACTGGACAACGGTAACTATAAAACAGCAAGCATTCAAGGAACTAAAAACGTGGTTTTCTATTGACAATTTATGCGTTTAGCATAGTAAGGAGCCTACCACAATCTCTACGCCTCATTCCTGACCGCGGGGTGGTAAATCCTGAACGTCGATTAAGTGCTTATGCCCTATACGATATCGGTGGTGATGTGCTGCTGCCTAAACTATATCATCTTCTCCTCGCTGGCTTAGTCTGCTTGGCTTGGCTCTTCGGTCATCACGGGGAACAGTTCGCAGAGGGCACGTGGAATCGGATATCCAGTCCGGAGTGCAGACAGGGCGCTGAAGTCGCAGGAAACGTCGGGTACCAGACCGATCACCCCCGATAGGCCGCTGACGCACCTGGACTAGGCCGATCTTGATCCCGTTCTAGGCAAGTTCGCTTCGTGGGGCTCGGGAGTCAAGCTCGGCGACCGGGCCGACAACTCGAAGGCTGAAGTAATCAACAGTAGGTACTAGGTGGGGGGAGGGTGACAACCGCTGTTGCCGTAACCCTCACCTCGGGGTGTCTGGGTTGTTGCTCCCCTTTCGGTTTACACGCTGCGCTGCCTCCCGTAGCGCACGCAGCGGCAAGAAGACCTCCCCCCTTTAATCTGAGCCCCACGATAGAGGGACTTCCCACCCAGGGTAAGGGGGCCGGTCGCCCGGCTCTTTGGAGGTCTTCATCGCTTGGCCGTTGTTGCTCGAAGGCGCAAATTGGGAAGTGCCTGACCGCGGGGTCCCCGAATGATACACGACGATACAGTCGATTCACAAAGCACATGTTGAGGCAGATGACTCGGATCTCAGCTGCTTAGAGTAAACTGCCTACTTTGCAGTGCTTGATGCATGGCCGAATCAGGGTTTTCCACTCGGCCCTGCTTTTACATGATCGAGAGGCAGTAGCTCAATTACACTGGATGAGCCAGTCTTGTTTGTATCCTTCGCCTGCTCTCGTGCTCTTGAAAAGAGTGGACAAACATGTGACACGAAGACGGGGGGTGGGCACACATGGCAGAACGACCTACTCCATGATACGCCGCCGCGCTTTGTTCGTATGACTTGAAGAACAAAAACGTTCGATCAATGATGTCGAAGGAACCTCTAGCCTCGCTAACAACTGAAGTAGATACCTCCTTTCGACTCGGTTGTAGTTGCTAGCCAATACAGTAGCTTTTGCAGCTAAGGGATATCAGGAAAGTCACATGCAAATAGTGGCACGAGAATGCTACGGTCCAAGTCAAGCGCTGCTTTCAAAATCGCTACGTGTCCACCATTAATCCACCTTAAGTGAATCTTTGGGGATAGTACAGCACCTGGGGGGGGGCATGTCAGATTTCGCACGTTTTCGCACAAATAAATGCGTTCCGATGCCAACGCTGTATCTGACTAGGATACCACGGTCCCGACCTCCGCAGTCGCTACAATCAACAGACGAGGTAGGTGGGATATCTATCACATGTGTTTTTTTCTTCTAATAAGCAAAAAAGACTCAGGACATTAGCTCCACCTGCCTTGAGGATTCATCCTATACTATACACTAGAACGAAAGCATGGGCTTGACGGTTTTTGCACCGAAAAAAACCACGATGAAAGTCTCCTAATGTTTTGTGTATGTGTGTGGATGGATCCCTGTTGTACGTGAGCAAGAGTCGACAAAAAGGATGTGCTCAGCCGCGTTCGAGCATGTGCTTGAGGAAAAAGTACCAATGACCTCCAGCTTATTTCAGCGCATCGTCTTTGCTCTCCTCCTCTCCTCTCTCTTTATCTCTCTATCTCTATCTCTTGAACAAAACCACCACCTGCCTTCACTTTCCAACTTTCACCATGCGCATCACGCAGGTGGACGACAACCACCCGCTTTTGTCCTCCCCTCCAACCTCTGAAAGCACAAATTTCCCCGCTGTCATCAAGCTCCAAGATGCTCCCATACCGCTCATTTCTGTGTCATCAGTAGAACCACCTCTTGCACCTCTCGAGACGCTCGAGCTCCTGAAGAAAACCACAACCACCACCACAACCACCACCACCACCACAAAACATCCCAAAGTCTTTATTTGCCCGAAAGTGCATTGTGGCAAACAATTTCCAAGAGCTTTTGCTCTTCGACGGCACATGCGGATCCACACGGGTACGAAACCTTATGCGTGTGACTACCATGGCTGCTTGCAGCGCTTTAATACGTCGGGCAACTTGAGTCGCCACAAACGCATTCACAGTGGCGAGCGCCCGTATCCGTGTCTTTTTTCCGATACCTGTGGCAAACGCTTTAACACGAGCACGAAGCTCAAGCGACACATGCGGGTCCACTTTCCCGATGGCCCAAACGTCTTTCGGTGTAGTGGGCAGCACGTCCACTGCAAGTGGAGCTGTGACAATTACAAAGACTTTACGCAGCATCAGAAACTCCATCACCCCGACAATCACGGAGGTGGCCACCAGCAGCAGCAGCAGCATCACCCGGTGCAAGACCCACATCCTGTTACAGCTCCTAGTAATGTTGCGAGTCCAGGAACCATGGAGACGAACGACAATAATGGGTACTTTTTGACGGCCGAAGCTAGTCGCGAGGATACGATGGATCAGGTTTTGTATGCAAAGTACCGGGATTCGACTAGTACTAATGGGAACTACTTCTTGTATCCAAGTAATGTGGACAAACCCAAGAGTAGCAGCATGGCTGCACCTCCTTGGAACAAACATTTGGGGCTGCCAGCATATATTGGCTCGAGTGACGACCACGTTAGCAGTCTCCCAACAGTGTTGCCCAAGGAACCACGCAAAACATCAATCCTGACTCAACCATACGGATTGGAACCTCAACACCGGATCAAAATGAATGGACATCACGCGTTTGGTCCGTCGGTGCATTATGGAAACACAAACGCCGCGTTTGCAATCAGTTCGGACAGCTCTTTCTGCCGTCCGAGTTCGTCTGGTAGTACCAACTACTTTGCACCGCTTCGAACGGAAGACAAACGGGACGACAACAGCTACGAGCAGCACCAGAGGCAACAACAACTGATGTTACCGCTTTCAAGTTCTCACGTGCTTCGACCACCTCCACAAAGCGGCATTACAAGCAAGTACAACGGATGTACTGTGTCAGCGCCAATGCATTCAGCGGCGCCCGAGTTTACTGGCGAAGAGCTCAGTGTCGTACTGCAACTTATGAACGAGACGTACTAGAGAGCTACTGAGGTTGTCAATTTGAGTGTGGTACAGATCTTGTCATTTGTTGTGGTTGCTAGTTTCAACATGATGAAGATATATCTATGTATTTTCCTTTGAGGAAATCGGGTTGATTGATACGCTTCGTAAACTTGGTACTGGTCAGAAGAGCAAATGATACTGTACAAACTCGACGCAAATGTTTGCATTCAATGGGTATCAGTAGAAGCTGGAGCTAGTTTACAAAAAGATGAATTGTGGACTTGGTTGAGAACGACTGTTTGATGTTATTTGTAGATCTACACGCTGCTACGGCTTGGAGAATGAAAATCACGAAGGGACGGGCAGATCGGTCTTAGGTATTGTTCGATGAAAACTAGATAGATGCTACTAAGAAATCATAACTTTGCCTGTGTCTAGTCACCCTTTGAAGCAAACCTACATTCGAAATCGTTGTATCCGTTCCTGAATATACGATGCTAATGCTGCTAATGTTGGCACAACGTCTGCTGAGTCATCGTTCGGTTGCTATATCAAAGCTTCCGGACGTAGAAAATGTTTCCAAAATACGATTGACGAAGAATCTCGACTTGGAATAGCATTGATCCCATCGGATGCGCACGGTGTGCGATCATCATGAGTGGCACAAGATTTTGCTCCATACTCTATGTAGATTTCGCAGTAGTTTGATCTTTTCTCGCGCTTAATCGCTTAGCAGAAGAAATTGATCCGTTATGACGTTAACATCCACATTCGAAATCGCGTGTTTGCACATCGCTTTAAGTTGCCCCATATTTGCGTCCACACGCTCAAAAAGTGGTTTGTAATGTGAAAGTGTGCGAGAAGATTTGTTCACTGCGAACGGAGGCCGTGACACATACACGGCAATTTCGAAAGGACTCCGCGTTCATTGTGGTGGCCGATGCTTTAATTATTGCGTCTTTTCGAACAGGACTTTGCAATGCTAAGAATGACTTCGCATCGCAATACGTTCATCGCGTCCAGTGGATATTTTAAATAAAACGATCCTCGATCACAGCATATGCCACATTTTTTCCAGTAAGACCTTTACCCTGTTGACATCATCCCAGCTTTCGTCAATTTACCCAGCAATCCTACTTAGTTTTAAACCAAGAAGACTGCCTCATGTCGCCTAAAGTACTCACTTCACATCATACACAATCTTCTTCTCCACGCTACACTTCTCTTGTACAATTTAAAAACGTGACGATATTGACCAGATAAAACTTGTACCGCTTTTTCATGGAACCATATCAAAGTGGTGAAGTAGTTGACAAGCGAAAGTGTACGGCTTGGGATAGTTGCCGTGTCCGATCGTTTGCGAGATAAATCATCGAATCTTTGCGACAAAACCGGCAGCAAATTCAGTCTTTTTCATTGAGCACGAGAGGAACACCTGCAATTCATCTGCCTGGTGAGCAGGTTATAGATTTTGCCACTTATGTCCATCCGCCCCAAATTATCTCCATCGTGCAACATCCACGTCTCTTTATGTAGCATGATACTGATGGATTTGGCTGGATGACTACAGAAACATGACTATCAACTATACCATTTTTTGCATGAGGAATGAATCAAAGCCGAGTAGATGTGTAGGTAAAAAGAACTGCTTCTTCGAATCTTACTTAGTCCTGTGGTTTCTTCACTTTGCTTGCAAGTAGCAGCCTTAACAATATGCATGAGCTGTTTCACATTCTCAATTTCTGCAACCGTGTCAGTCCGCGTAACAAATTCAAGACTCATACAGATTTAGTAGCTTATAAGATTGATCACCACTACGTTCCTACAGTCGCGTACGATTCTCCAGCAGCAATAACACAACCAATTTTTTTCCTTGAGTCACCTTAGCATACATAACGATTTTACCTTCTGCACAAAAATTACGATCGTGCAGATGTCCACATTTCCAATGCGAACAGCACTCAATGCTACTATTTGGCTTAAGTTCCTGTGCAACGCGTTGTACACCTCGCAGTAACATGGACATGTTTATTCATGTTGTACCGTGTCCGCAAAGTAGCACCAGTATTGCGTATTTTCCTGTCACGTTATCGAAATCTATGACCATGACTCATTGACTGCATCACGAAAGCCAACTCATTATCACTAGCCAGTCTTGTTCCAATAGCTTCGATTTGTTTTCGATGGTGAACCATCAACGAGTCTGCCAATGTCGTAAAAACCACCACCAATGTGCATGCTGTACATGTTACAGAGTACCCTATATGCCATTCCACAATGTACACGATCGCAAGTAGCCCAACAGCTCACGACGACCTTACAGCTCCCATACAGTCCCATCCTCACTCCCATTGCTAGGCTCCATCTCATCTTCTGGTCCATCATAAAACTTCTCCACAGGATGACAGGCATTGTTCGTCGAATGCTTGTCCGTGCTACCTGTCGACCGAATGGAGCAAACCCCGCCAAAATCTGTCTTCGTCTCCCTCACGACTTTACAGCTGCTGCTAGTGCTCGCAGAAGTAGCAGCACTGCCACGCTGCAATCTCTCCTTGTGGCTTTTGGTCCGACAACTAGAAGGCAGTTCATGGCTCGACTCCCTCTTCGTGCATCGAGAGCTTGGTACCGCACGCGCTTCGGAGCGCCGATGGACGTGCTGAGGCCAGGAACTTGAAGTTGAAAGCACAGGGGAAGGGACACTCAGAGGTGGAAGTGCTGCACTGTTTTTTGTGCGGTACTTTGAGTTCAGTTGATTACCCAAAGATGACAGTGGGACTGGACATGAAGGCTTCGATTTACGTGTCGCAACTGACGTGCGGTGCATCTTTCGCAGCGCGTTCCAAAGCGGTCGTGTCTCTGTTGCATCGGACATCACATGGCTACACAAATAAACATTACTATACATGTCGTCTTAAGTACGAATTACTGAACCAACGCTCTTCAAGCTCTAACAAGCCGGAAAAAAACGTACGTGGCAGATACGCGGTCCATGGCCACGTCGGAATCGGTCTCTTGGAAGCAAATGCAGCGCGACATGAGCTTGCGGCAGCTGTGGCACTTGCCGTCCCACGACAGCGGCGCGCTGGAGGACTGTGGACTCGAAGGTGATTGGTCAAAATGTTGGCCCATGGTCTCGAGTTTGAAGAGGCGATTTATTAACTGAGCAGCGAATGAGAGCGTCGGTAGAGACGCCGACCTCTCGTACAGCATACTCGGTGTTCTGACGTTATGTGCCGCTTGGGATGGGATTTGTTGGTTCTGAGCGAGACAAGAGACTATGATCGATGATATGACTGACGTGACGAATGTCGCAGGATGGCCAGCGGGTGACGTAACTGTTGACTGAACCCAACAGCTCGAGCTTTTGAACCGGAGTACATGACGGAATAGCGTCAAGATTCGATGGCTAACCACAACCTTTGCAACCAGTTAAGAAATTGGATTGTAACTGATGTGACCTGGCGTCGCTGGTGCTTGATCTTTCATTCGACAACGCATTACTTTGTAGCTTGCAGTGGGTTTGATGGTGTCGGACTACGGCGGACGTCTCTGCTTACGTCGGCTACTTGCTGACTATTACCATTTAGAGAGACGCAGGGAAGCAATCGAATGGACGGATAACTGCTTTTCCAGGGACAACTGGACTTCAGTCGCCCCAGCGTTTTCACACAGAACGCACATAGAACGTTCTCCTACAGAGCGTGATGACGTCTTTTGTTCAAGTCATAGCAGCTTGAAGCGTCGGGTCGACTGACTCTCGTACGCCGCCGCATCAGTTCGTCTCTCTTTAAACAAAGAGCTAGCTACCTTATCTCAATACGCACCGTCAATTCGTCCTTCCACCTTCTTTTGACAAAACCGCTCACATCGTGTCTGTCCTCCTTTTTCCAAGCAAATTGCTCTCTATCTGTTTCAACCAATCCCAACGTCTCGTTCTTCCGCCAGTCACTCCCTTCCTCGCCGCAAATCAATTGAAAAGCGCTTTTTTCGCCTCCCCACTAGTGTACCAATGAGCAGCTCCCGCTTCAGCTTCGGCGCGTACGACGAGTACCTCCAGACGCAGCCAAGCGGTGCGTCGCAGTCCCAAGCGTCCCAGTCGTTCCCCTACACGCAGCAGTCGCAATCGCCCTATACGTTCGTCGACGCCGAGCCAAGCGCCGAGGCGTCGTATTATGACCAATACCAAGCGCCGACGCCATCATCGTCGTATTTCGACCAATCCACGGTCGCAAAAAACGAATCTATTTCGCACCAATTAGAAGACGACGTTAGCCCTCATTTGCAACAGCTCACGTTTGACGAGTCTATTGAGGAAGATACTTTTGAAGACCCAAGCCAACGAGCCAAAGACCTACCACCTCATGCCTGTGCCTACTGTGGGCTCCATGATCCCGCGTCGGTCGTCAAGTGCGTGGCCTCGGACAAGTGGTTCTGCAACTCGCGCGGGAACACGAGTGGCTCGCACATTATCCAGCACTTGGTCCGGAGCAAGCACAAGGAAGTGTCGCTGCACCCGGAGTCGCCCTTGGGCGAGACGGTGCTCGAGTGCTACAATTGTGGCTGTCGTAATGCCTTCCTCTTGGGCTTTATTCCTGCCAAACAAGACTCGGTCGTGGTCTTGCTCTGTCGTGACCCTTGTCTGCAGATGAATGCATTGAAAGACATGAGCTGGGACATGTCGCAATGGTTACCGATCATTGACGACCGCAGTTTCTTGCCCTGGTTGGTGAAAATGCCATCGGAACATGAACAACTCCGAGCACGGCAGATCACGTCGAGTCAGATTGCAAAATTGGAAGAACTGTGGCGCGATAATCCGTTGGCGACGGTGGAAGAGCTGAATCGGCCAGGGATTGATGATGAACCAGTCAAGGTCTCGTCAACGTACGATGACGGGTACCAGTATCAGAACATTTTTGGACCTTTGGTGAAAATGGAGTCGGACTATGACAAGAAGATGAAGGAAGCCCAGACACAAGACGGTGTGATTGTGCGGTGGGATACGGGTCTTAATAAAAAACGCAATGCGATCTTTACGTGTTCGCGACCTGATTCGGATCTAAGACTGGTCCCGGGAGACGAGATCCGGCTGCGGTTGGGGCCGACGGCAAGTTTGCTGTATGGGAAAGACTGGGAAGGCACTGGTCACGTGCTTCGGTTGGAAGAGTCGGAAGTCGCACTTGAAATGCGTAGCCACAATGTGCCGCTCGAGATTGCTGACGGCTATTTAGTCGACTTTATTTGGAAGTCAACATCGTTTGACCGCATGCAGGCTGCAATGAAGACGTTTGCTGTGGACGATACGTCGCTCACGGGGTATTTGTACCACAAAATCTTGGGTCATGCGGTCGACGTGCAACCTTTGCGTATTCCGCGCTCCGTCGGCACGCATTATTCGGCTCCTGGACTTCCTGAGTTGAATCCGCCGCAGATGGAAGCAGTGAAAGGTGTGCTGGAGCAGCCTTTGAGTTTGATTCAAGGTCCTCCTGGCACAGGAAAGACAGTAACGTCAGCTTCCATCGTGTTTCACATGTCCAAACAAAACATGGGCCAAGTGTTGGTGACAGCGCCCAGTAATATCGCTGTGGATCACCTGACGATGAAGATTAGTGCAACGGGACTTCGTGTGGTTCGTCTCGCAGCCAAAAGTCGTGAGGCCGTGGCGTCTTCGGTGGAACATCTATCATTGCACGCAATGATTAAGTCGCTAGACTCGCCGGATAGGGCGGATCTGCGCAAACTCATGCAACTGAAGGACGACCAGGGTGAATTGTCGTCACAAGATGAAAAGCGGTTCAAGTCGCTGAAACGCCAGGCCGAGCGCGAGATCTTGCAGGCTGCAGACGTCATTTGTACGACGTGTGTCGGTGCAGGTGATCCACGGTTGTCGAATTTCCGTTTCCGCCAAGTACTGATCGACGAAGCTACGCAGGCTACAGAACCCGAGTGTCTGATCCCGATTGTTCAGGGTGCGAAGCACGTGGTGATGGTGGGTGACCATCGCCAGCTAGGCCCTGTCGTCATGAACAAGAAGGCAGCAAATGCTGGATTGAACCAATCGCTTTTCGATCGTCTGCTGCTGCTCAACCACCGTCCGTTCCGCCTGCGTGTGCAGTATCGCATGCACCCTTGTCTATCTGAGTTTCCCTCGAACCAGTTTTATGAAGGCGAGTTACAGAATGGTGTGTCTGCGAGTGAACGTCAGCTGTCTAGGGTCGATTTTCCGTGGCCGAATCCGAACAAGCCGACGTTCTTTTACATTTGCCTCGGCGCGGAAGAAATCAGTTCGTCTGGTACGAGTTACTTGAATCGCACGGAGGCCAGCAATGTCGAGAAGATCGTTACGACGTTTCTGAAGGCTGGAGTGCTGCCTTCACAGATCGGCGTTGTTACACCGTATGAGGGCCAGCGTGCTTATGTGGTTAGCTACATGCAGCGTAATGGTCCCATGCGCTCTCAGCTGTACAAGGATGTTGAAGTGGCGAGCGTGGACTCTTTCCAAGGCCGAGAGAAGGACCTAATCATTCTGTCATGCGTGCGCTCGAACGAGAATCAGGGTATAGGTTTTTTGAGCGACAAGCGCCGTCTGAACGTGGCTCTTACGCGTGCGAAGTACGGCGTTATCGTGTTGGGCAACCCACGAGTTTTGGCGAAACAGATGCTCTGGAACACGTTGCTGAACCACTACCGCGACAACCAGCTCATTGTGGAAGGACCGCTGAACAATTTGACGCCCTCGCACATGCAGTTCCCTCCACCGCGACACCAGGGACGTGGCGCTCCCCGCAACAGTAGCAGCCTTAATCGCCAACGTGAGTCGTTGCCGCCGCTCGACTCGCGCTTTGACCCGCGCTACGACCAATCGGGAGGGCTTCCTTTCGACTTGCCTGGGGCTGGAGGACTGCCTCAGCAGCGTGGAGGTTTGCGCCATGAACAGGACAGTTACGTGACTGAGTCCATGGGCTCGTTTACGCAGGACGGCATGATTAATTCGTCTATTGGATTGACCGACCCGTTCACGCAAATGGCCCAGACACAGTCTTTCAGTCAAGCGTCGAGTGATAAGTTTGGTATGTCTCAAGACAGCTTCATGTACGAGCATGACTACAAGTCGCAGAACATCCCGATGTCTCAAGACACTCGCACTACCGACCGTAACTTCTATTAAGGAATGGATATAAGCGAAGGAACGAAGGTAACGTCGATGTAGCGAGCGTCTACTCGGTAAAGCATAGAGTGGTTCCAGAGAGGGAACACTCGTTGCTTGAAGTGCTGACCATGGCAAGGGCAGCGTTGAAAAAGACACTTTATGATACGCAGACATGTGCTGGTATCGTGCTGCACGGCTTTGAACGGAAGTGGTGCGTTGGTCCCTTTGGAAGGCGTTAGATTCGGCGAGAAGGAGCTCACGGTTCATGAGGTCAAGACGGGCGCAATACGCTGGAGTAGTCTCAGATACCGACCACTGAAGGTCTCACTGCACTCGTGATGCGCAAGACTGAGTCACGCCGTCGAGAAGTTTGGTAGTAAGGTAAACAGGGGTATCTTTCAACCTGCTGGTTCTCAATGAATGATTGAAAAGCTACCGTTTTAGTTTTGTTTCGTGCTGCTTACGGTTAGCTGTCAAGCTGGGGCGAGATCATCAGTCAACATCTACTACTCCACGCAACGAATCATTTTTCTTTCCGGGAAAATCAAATTACCCATCACGGCAGCTCAAATAACAACGCTGTATGACATCTTTTCCAACTGTACAACATCTATCCGAATTGCATTGATTGCATGAGGAATTGACATTGACCGCATTTACGCGATTGCAAAAGCCTAGAAAATGCATGTAGCGCAGATAACTAACCAGGTTATGGTGGTCCCAGCAGCACCTCGAGACTTGCTGCTGTTGCAAGAAGATTCATTTTGCACATAAAGTGAGCTGGGTGACGCAAAAAGCAGGTTGTACGGTTCTTTGTACAATTACATGTACCAGCGCTTGAGAGTACAACGGCAAAGGTGCAAGTGCAGATAGAATCGTGTACAGATTCGTTCTATCAACTGTATTTTGTTCTTGCGGCAGATCAGCAAGAATGTCTTGTGAAGGCCTAGAAAATCTACGATCGACTGTCTGAAAGAACTAGCGCGGTTTTCCGGTTCCAGCGAAGACATCTTTGACGTACGCTCCTGCGCATCTACATATCGATAAATACATTCGTTCGGAAGATATCCCACTTGGTTCATGGTCATGATTTTTCATGAGGTAATTCATACGATCAAGGACTATTAAGCTAGAACGCAAGAACACGTGGGGTGGAATGCTTTTAGATTCTTGAAGCGATGAGGACTTAAAGTGAAGGCCTTTGTCACGGCGCAAGGTCCTTCTTATCTCATTACGCCACAGTTATTTGAAGTCTATTGTAGCACATTCGTGACTTGACGCGTTCGCAGGCATAAAGATAGGAGGGTAACCGACAGGTTCCAGTTGTTCAATTGCGCATACGTCCATTGCTTATCGAAACATGCATCTCATGTGCTGATTTACAGAATCACGAAAGCGAAGTGGTCATCAACCTTGACCCCCTGTGACAACGTTGCATTTTAGCCGCAATACATGCTTATTTGTCCGTACTCATTACCGCTATTTGACTAGGAAGATAACACATACAATTGCAGCAGAGCCAACGACTTCCTACCTTTCCTTTTTTATAGTCTTAATCTGAACACAAAATAATGTTATGGGATAGATGATGCGACTCGGCGTCAAGAGCCACATCCTTTGTCGACTGAGAGTTTGACTTGCGGATGTCAATGTTTTAAGTGTCACTGGTCTGCTACTAAGGTGTCCCTGCTACCACGTGATCAGCTCTATCTTTACCCGTCGAGTTATTCCGTCTGTCGCTATATCTCATCGAGAATACTTGAAAGGATGTATAAATCATGAACAAATACCTTCGATAACACCTGTACGAACACGTTCGATTGCGTGCTATCTACATTGATATCTTGTGGTGCGGCGCTTTCGCTTACCCCTTAACATCCTCCGGCATAGTCATGTCAACCCCGAAACGGCGGCCATTTCATTAAGAGGAAGAGCACCATGATGTCTGTCGCTTCAATTTCGTCTCTTTCATTTAGTTCGGGCAGAATAGAGATGTTTAACGTACAGCTCGCATACTCACGTCGTCCATACATCTAAGGAAGAGAGCTGTGTACAAATGTTGGTTTTATCACCACAGATATGACACGGAGAAAGCAAACCGAGAACAAGGTCGTCGAAGATTAAACGAGCAAGTAGTATAAGGAAAATTAGTTGAGTTTCACCTAATTTTTCCTACAGGAACTTCGTCGTCTACAACTTCTTCTCATCCATTAAGGTACTGATTGCGAAATAATATCACATGCATAATCATACGATGGCCGCTTGATGCTATCGGGTAAGCTTGAGAAAAGCGTTTTTCACCTTTGGCGACTCAAATACTTGATGTAAGAATTTACATGTACACATGTAGTCGCATGTGAGACGCATGAGCTTAACAGGTCAGTTGGAGCTGGCAGGCAAGACATAAATCCGAAAATAAATTTGTACACCCCCGGAGATTCGACGTTGACAACCGTACGAGGCTCACATAGAATAGGGAACATGTCAAAGGCTTGTCTCTCGAGCTGCTATTGTTTCGATTTATGCTCTACCTAATGCGTCCAGCTGTAAATGTCCCCCATACAGTTTGCTTGTACAGTAGGGATCAGTAATGTGCTGCCAGCGTACCGAATAATGAGTACATCAAGAAGACGTAAGAGTATGCTTCATTTGCCATCATAGTACGAATCGTATTCAATCAACTGTTTGCGTAACAACACGTGAATGTATACGTCTAGTGTTAACGCCCTGTATTCGTGTGCCTAAACCCTCGTCCAGATATGTACGCTTTCATACGTGGCTTGCCCAACAGCACTTTCACTTTGATATCGCACTGAACGGTAAACTCATTGATCGACGACTACAAATTGGATCTGTAGCCAACACACGAACGAATAGTTTGATGGTCGTCCATGCTTTACCGAGGCAATAGAAAGCGCTTTACAGTCAACGGGTTCACAACCCTGTAGCCTTGTACGGTACGTGCCATCGAATAAGCCTAGGAATACTGGGAGATGAGCAGTCTTCTTTTTTCAATTGTATCTGCTGATACAAAATATGTCTGAATACCACCGAAGTCGTTCTTCTCTCCTCCCCATGCGTCCTCTTGCCTGGGACTATCCTTCCTCTACATCACAACAGAACATTAAACTGATGAATGTACGCCCGTGCACTACCGCTCCTACGAGTTTTTGTGTTTCCCTCACGAAAGATCAACATCTTGTGCTAGCTGCTTGAAAAGCACGTCACGACAATGTTCCAACACCATCTGAATACGAGGCCAGGCCAAGACTTCATGACCAAAGCGAACGATGCACAATAATGTCACCTTCGCCTTGCAACGTCATCACGAGTAGTGACCGCAGCATAATATGACCGCAACATTTCGCGCGTCTCTCCTGCATACACTCACATGGATACTTCTACAATGTAGGTATCATCACATCAGATGTACAAGTACGTTCCTTATATTGGCGATTGGTTTCATTAAATAAAGACTAGACTTTCTCCTAACTCGTGCTGCGTGCTTTCGTCTCAAAACTAGAGAACGACTGACGCAAAGATCACGGGGCCGAACTAATACTGAAAAAGCTGCTTGTACAGTACCGCTCGACATTATCAGCCGCTGAGACGCGCAAAAAATACTTGGACCCCGACTCCATGCCCCACGGCACCTTGTGGTACGTGAAAAAGCCCGTATTCGGTGCCTCGGCTGCAATCAAAGTCGACGCGCTGCGTCCGTCTTCCAATAACTCAATCCGGAGGGCAGCAACTTTCGAGTCCAGGACTTTCCACTCCACGTCCACGGCTTGGCCTCGAGTCCACACTGTATCTACTGTAGGTGAAGCCAGCACAATCATCGCACTCCCTTCTTCGTGCCGTTCAGTAAGACGGTGTTTACTCGAGCCAGTGCCGTTACGATTGCCATAGACCCACAAGTGCTGCAAATGAGGCGGCGACTTGAACGAAGGCGGCAGCGTGCGCTGCAATGGAGACAGCGGTGGTGGTAGGGCAAGTTTATTGTCCACTCGTGCCGAGAGGTCATAGCTCCGTCGTCGCATGATTGCACGACTCTCGGCGGATACGGTACTAAACGTATGTCTCCGGTAATCAAGTGCCTCTTGTTGCCGCGTCATCACGGCAATAGAGCCAGTGGATCGGCGTACAAGTATCGGGTTCAGCTCGTCGATTTTGGCCGATTTTTGCACAGTCCGTCCCGTCTCTTGTTCCCGTCTCCGTCTTGTCTCTTGTTCCTGCGTGTCGTGACTTTCGCGATCATCGGGGTCTGGATCAGATTCTGAGTCGTCGTCATCGTCGGGCTGTGTGCAATCCGCGACATAAAAAGGCACGGCGGGAAACAAGTGCAGCGACGGGTCGTGCTTCAGTTGCTGCTTAAGCTTCGAATCGGCCGCCAAAGGCGACGGCTCGCTACTGCTGTTGGTAGGACTAGAGGTACTATCCCGCACATGGACGACAGTGGGATCCATTAGGAGACACTGACACACAGCAGTTACGAGCGACTTTGTCAGCAACGACCGGTGTGGCAATTGCTGCTGCTGCGGTGGCTCTGGGCTGCGTTCAAATTGCGTGTCGATAGTAAGCGACAACGACGACGGCAGGAGAAACGGCCGCACGAGGCAGTCGACGAGCAAAAGACTGAGCCGAGCGAGACGCGCTCCCCAGCGCTCGCCAGGCTCGTGGTCGGCGTCACGGCACAAACTAGAAATCGTGGCGTACGGGTGAACAAACGTCGCGCGAGGGGCTCCTTTTTCTCCTTCTGTTTATATAGAGGAAAAAGGCGGCAGCAAGCGCGCGGCGGTTGTCGCGGTCCGAGCAAATTGGAAAATGGACTTGGAAAGCGACCGGCGCAAAAAGGAGGTGAAGGGGTTGTCGGTAGCAGTAGCTGCAGTGCTGGAGTGGGCAGACGAGCCGCCGAGAGAGGCGTGCGTTGGAATCAACGAATGAGCGCGCGCGGACGTGGCCGCACGCGTCCGTCGCGTCTGCTGGCACGCCACAATGGACTATATCAAAACCGCGATTTTTGTGTCTGCTGCGACGACAGAGACGGGCCATCCGTCCTGGCTTCTACTATGTCGCTTCCAATCGAACGTTTAGCTCGGTGCGGATTGGGTCCCGATGTCGTTTGGTCTCACTTTTTGGTCGTTTGAGTCCTTCTTCCGAGACGACTTTTTTCTCGGGCGAGGCAAGCGATATACAGAATGTACACAAATCAGAGAAAAAGCGCCCGCCTTGAAGCTGGCGTGGCTCTAAAAATACATGGCGAACTCAACGACCAGCCAGTGGCGTGCTTTATATAGAAAGTAGTGACGCCACGTGATACGTTCACTAGTGACGGACGACGGCAGAGAAAAAAAAGTCGCGCGTGGCGTCAGTTAGGCACACAAGTCACACGGATGCCCTTTGTCCGCGTCACTTTTTATCTATTTTTCGGTCCCTTTTTCCGGCATTTCGTGGTGAGCGCCAGCTGGTGGCGGTTCAAGCGTCTCACACCTAAGCAAGGAGCAGTCTCTTTTTTTCTACCACTTTTGAACGCCGACAGTTATTTGTTGGGAATGAAATGGACCTCACGAGAAAGAAGGAGGACTTTTGTCCGGTTCGAGACTCCCACCGACTTGATCTCTTCCTCCTCTTTCTCTCTCTGGACAGCGCAAGAGCGAAAACGACGGTCGTCGACCATTACGACACAGTCAAAAGTGCCGAAAACAACACCTACACGTCTGGTCTACATATGACTCCTTTTTTTCCAAAGCAAAGCCCTGTCTGCTCAAATGGTCGCAATGGCTTGCTGAGGTAGCCAGCCTTGGCAAAAAGTCTGTACCGTGCGTGAGCGCATGGTCCATAATCTTTGCCCTGTCGTCGTCGTCGTCGCCAGCTGAGAATTTCTCCGGCGAGCATACGCCTCGGCACATAGCGCAGGCATGAACCGCGTCGAAATTGCATAGACTCGTTATTGGAGCTCGAGCTCGTTTCAGGGTACGTATGTATGGACGTGGGTGTATCAAAACGATGAGGTCGATCGATCGATCGATCGCGTGACATGAATTATGGAGCAGGGGCTTCGAATTTAGTGGATTCTCCATCCCCGATTTGCCGTCTTTTGTTTTTCTCTAGCGATCGCTGACTGCTTGCTACTGCGGGCGGAACAGAGTGGGAGGGAGGTCCGTACACGACCGTTAGAGAGCTCAAGTTAAAACACGACCAGCTGCTTTTGTGGTCGCAGGAAGTCACCCTTGCAGCAACGTGTGAGAAGTGACTGCGGGTAGGAATAACGGACACTTTGATGGCGTCTTCAACCTCGAGGTCTCTTTTTTGTATTGATACACATACCCACGCTTACATGTGACAATAGGTAGGTAGACTCTTGCGTTCTTCGGGCGTATGGCCATGAAAAGTGGTTCCTGAGATGGCAACTACCTCCAGTGCTACGACTGCTACTGCTGGTGCTGGTGATGGCAATGGGATATCATGTCAAGTCCTCTTGCCACAGGCGCCTGAATGCTGCATTGTTGGCCATTTCTTAACCGTCTCGGTGAATTGGACATAGGCGGATGGGCGCCGTTATTGGGTTTCGATGTCGCTGCGGCAACGGTGAGACGTAGCATAAAGGGAGTTAAACGGCTATCTTTGCCATACGAAACTGTCAAAGGTCGCAGACCCTAGTACATATCATTCATTAGCAATACATGTATATCTGCATGTATGTAAGTACATTAGCACACTACCGATGAAAAGCTGGAAAGAAGTGAAGAGGGCAGTACATTTGATGTAAACAATCAAGTCGACTGGCTATCAACCGACTGGTGCGTGTGCGAAAAAAGTGGATCGCGCTAAGTAGGAGCCAAATGCTCGCGTCGTCCTACGACCTCGAGATACATTACTCGCAGTACTGCTGGTGTCGTCGTTTGAAGAGCTGTTGCAGAAAGATATGAACGGGGTGCGTGGAGCGCCTTGGAAGCCGACGATCTTCTCGGTCACCACGACTCATTCATACTGTATCACGTGAGCTGCTCCAAACGGATGCAATGCGTAGGATGGAGTTGTGGCGTTGGAGCGACACGCACACACACACGCTGCCACGATGATTACTACCATTACACAGAAACGTAGAAGTAATACAGAGCTCAGCAATCCATCTTTTGCAACGTCCTCCTCGTCTGCTGCGGGACCGACGCGACACAGACGATGAATCTCTGCCGCTACGATGGACACAAGACACGGCTTTACGGAGGTAGAAACAGAGCTCCATAGCCAACGTGGCAGAAAAGACCCTCTCATCTCCATTAGAACTGAAGAGCACGTCAGTCCGCATACAGTAAGAAAGATGATCTTGGATCGGACGGACGGACCGACCTGCTCGAGCAACCGATTTTCGAGAGTATACTAATCAACGGTCGAGCATGGACTGCAAAACACGTGTGCACTCTGCTGTTACCACCGCTTTTCGTTGATTACACGATACAAGACTCTCCGAAGGATTTGACCCAGAAGACAGCGTCGGTCTCGAGTCTCGTTCGAGCTATTTCCACACAAACGAGAAACGAGACGCTGTTGTCGTATAGTTGACGTTAGAGGACTTTAGACGTCTTGACTATGCGTGAAGGGGGACAAGTTGCTGTGTAGATACGAAGTCGTAGACAATCCTGTCACGAGGTTTCCTTATTGCTACGTAGGAGGGCACATGCGTACGTGAAATGTACTCTACCGACCGTCAGTCGCTACTACACAGCTGCAGTCCTCGTCTGTCGGACTAGACGCCTCAAATTCCCTGCTGCTTTTTTGCTGTAGACTTGGTCGTATACTTTTGACAAGCTCAGGCGGGACGACCTCTACACTGCAGTGTGCTACGAAGAGACACGTATTCGAACGTTGTTCCGATTGTGCTGGAGGAGACTCAGGCGCCCAGTCTTGAGGCTTTGCGTTACACAAATCTGTGTTTGTAACACGCATAAAGAACAAGAACGTCGAATAGGATCCGGGTCTTGGATGCGTGTGAGATACTATCGAGTAGCGCTATTGGTCAGTTGGTTCAATTGGGTATTGTCAAGTACCAGCTTTTAGTGGAACAACAATTGCAACACTGGACTCCATAATGACCACATCTTGCTGCTATCTTGCTGCTATCTATGTGTAGATGCAAGAATAGAAGGAGAGACGAAGCTCTCTCCCTATATGATCAATCAGGTTTCTGCAAAGAGTTCCGTGCTAGAGCAAACACTGGGTGCTACATTCGCTTTTCCCAGCATCAGAGTCATGATCCGATAGAGTAGGAGGAGCAGTCGAACGGCAGCGTCGTTCGATTGGGTGTGCCCAGCAGTCGCGAGAGCTTCAACTTGAAGTGGATAGAATGATGCTCAGCATTGCGAATCGACCATTGACGTCTATTTCTAGGTAAGCTGCCAGTCTGCCATGTGTCACTTATGGGACGACGTTGCCTATTGTTCGTCATTGTTCTTTGCGTAAACTTACTTGGCAGATCACATCCGTACTTTTACAGTTTAGCTGAGCTTAATGTGTCGGAATAAGTGTCACTTGAACGTATGACCTGTTTTCATCTTTCCACAAGTGTGACGACACATCTCACAAAAGTTAAATGCTCGATTGTGTACAAAAGCTCTACAATTGGTACCGTGCAACAACATGTGAGTATCTTTAAATTACACAAATGCGAGCTTTGCGGTAGGTAGAAGGGTGTCTGTGCTCTAAGTTGTCACTGCACATATCACTATGCACATATCATCAGCATAGTGCTACTATATATGTAGCATGTAGCACAAAGAAATACGCTGTAGCACGCTGCTTAAATGGGGTGGCCACACTTTACGCCAGGGTCTGTCATTCAGTCGTTATAGGAACGTGGTATTTGCCGCTGATAATAACGTCTGACGCTATCTCAATTACTACTTCAGCAAAGCGAATTTCAAAACATTTTCGTCATATAGCTGATGCTGAACATCGCAAGAGTCCACATGCACATGTCACCGTTGTCGCATTCTTGAAGTACCTGGATATCCAATTACTGCCAGTCATGTATGTCATGGGAACTGCACTGCTCAAAGCTCTAGTTGACTTTTCCTTTCGCTTATCGATCGCAGCTGATCGTCCAGTACTCATTTGCGAAACAATGTGAAAGACCGAGACGTTGATCTATACAGTACTCCATCACAAAGTTTGCAGCATACCAGCAAACTCGCCATTGGGCTTGTCTCGCAATTCGGATGGTGGGCCGATTTCCACAACACGTCCCTCCTTGAGTACCACAATTTTGTCGTAATCAAGAATTGTATCCACACGGCGGGATATCGTTAGTACCGTAGCCTCGGTAAACTCTCGACGGATTGATGACCGGATACACTCATCTACATATTCAGAATAGCAATTGTTAATAATGCACAATCACACATACACACACATCGGCTCGTTCTACATCACGCTAAAGCTTCTTTCGCGTACCCGTTTCGTGATCCATTGCAGTTGTGGCCTCGTCGAAGCACAATATTCTGGAGTTACGCAGGATTGCACGTGCGAGACCCATCATCTGTCGCTTACCAATACTGAAGCTTGTACCTCCCTCGAATTCGGCATCTAGACCACTGTCTAAACCCTTAACAAAGGCTTCTAGGCCCACCTTCCGGAGTGCATTCCACATTTCGTGGTCAGTGCTTTGACGCGTCGGATCGAGGTTAAACCGTACATTTGCCGCAAAGAGAACCGGGTCTTGTGGGATGATAGCCATCCTTGACCGCAACTCAGTCAGTGTCACAGCAGTTGTACACACTTGGTCAATGTAAACACTACTACTTTCGTTATCAAATGATACCATTCGGTATAGCGCAAGTAGAAGGGAGCTCTTTCCAGCTCCAGCACGACCACAAATGCCAACTTTCTCACGGCCCTCGATGCTAAATGAAACGCCGTGAAGCGCCGGTAGTGCATTCCGATTGTACTTGACGCAGACGTTGACAAAATCGATTCTTCCATGCTCAGGCCAATGAGGTCGTAGCTGTAGTGCACGTGACTTGAGTGAAGTGAAGCGTTCATAATGATGCGCAAGCAGCGTCACTGGTTCTGACTCAATGTGGCGATACGCGCGTGTCCGTTGTACGCTTGTCATCATGTCCTTCACATCGGTACTGCTTCGAATGATCGAAGCAAGTAGTAACGTCATATCTTGCGAGTAGCATAGTAGCAAGCCCGCCATGGCGCTCGAGAGTACCAAGTAGTTGCGGCTGACGAAAAACGCGACGGCATAGGTGATCAGTGCACTCAATAGCTCCAATCTGACGCTCAACCAGCAATGTACCAGGTTTAGTGAAAGGAGAGCCTTCGTGCTCTCATTCGTCTTCAATGCTGCTGTGCTTTGACTCTGTTGAATCATATCAAACGCTCGGATTGCTGCGAGTCCATTGAGTGTCTGCGTAAAGTGTTCGTACAAATAGCATCTGGAAACGCGGTCCAAGCGGTGCAATTCCAGACAAGACTTTTTGCAATATCGTTGATACCAGATATAGCAGATAAATAGTAGAATCAGCAGTACCAACAGCATAGGAGCCATAGAGCTGTGGATCGCCAGCATGCTCAATAATGCAAGGGATATCGTAACACATTGCACAATAGCCTTGTTCAGTTTTTCGTCTATAACATCGTAACAAGAACAATCCATACTTAGTCTCACGATGGTAAATCGCGCAGCATGAATCTTTGCCGTGTACCAATGATGTACATGTCGTGTGAAAATCGATTGAGAATGCAGCCAACGGAAATCGTATCGAAGAAGCGCAGTGTGCCCTTGATAACGCTGTGCAAGAAAGAATGATGAACTTGTTTCGATGCACTAACAGAGCAGATTAGTACACACTCGTATACACGTTAACAGAAAAAAGAGAGCAAAAGCTTACCGAAGCCCAGCATATTGGCAGCAGAGCTCTCCCACAAACCCAAGGGAGATGGTACTTAGACCGAGGTAGGCATAGAAGGTGAGGTAAAAGACCGAGTCGACCCCAGCGGCGCTATTGCTGGTCCACTTTGTCAGCCAGAAATCTGTCGATATGGACACGACCTGCTTCGTGAATAGAAGGGCGAAGGCCCCGACCGTCGATAGAGTGCCGCACGATACGAAGTACGACAAGAATACGTTCCACGACACATGACCCGCAGATTTCTCTTCGTCCTGCGGTAACATATTGACGCAAGAGTTTGACCATGGATCAAATTGGATCGTTTCCACATCTTCCGCTGGGTCATCAGGAATAACCGCATGCTCAACAACAGATTCTTCAGCAGGATGGTACGTTCTGAGCATCGATGTAAATTTTCCGTCCGCTGTAACTTGTGTGAGGTCCTGATACGTTCCCATCTCAACGACGCGCATGTTATCCATGACTATAATCCAGTCCGCTAGATGAGCAAATTGTACAGCGTGAGTGCTTACGATCCGCGTGAGGCCAGCCAAAAGCCCACCCGTCAACTCGCTAAAACATTGGTGAAAAATTCGAGTGGCAACATGGACGTCCAAGGCTGATAATGGATCGTCAAAGACGTAGAGCTCCTGCTCTTTTGGATATAAGGCTCGCGCAATCGAAAGGCGCTGCTTCTGGTCGTCGCTTAGCGTTATGCCATGTTTACCGATTTCGCTCTGGAATCCATTCGGAAGAAGCACGAGCTCTTTCTCCAATTCGCAGCACTTCACAACCCGGTGAAGACGAGCGGTATCCAGTGGAGCGCCAAACAGGACATTTTCTTGGACGCTAGCGTCGATGATGTATGGCATTTGAGCTGCGTATGATATATATCGGGAAGGGAAGCGCACCACGCCGTATTCAGGTTGCAGCTCTCCTAGTATTGCGGCTAGAAGAGCCGATTTGCCACTTCCAGCACCTCCAAAAATGAGGGTCAGCTTGCCTTTTGGTACAGAAATTGTGACATTCAGCAGCTGAGGAAGCGAGGCACCTTCATCACTAGCTCCTGTTGGTAGCTCCTCTGTGTCCCTCCACTTGAATGTTGCATGGCGGATCTCAAACAATGGATTATCAATGAAGGAACTGGATAGCGCTGTTGGAACGCGCTCGCGCTGTTTCAGATGAAGAAAAGCCTCGACGCGTTTGATGGATCCAGTTGCGATACAAATCAATGGCAAGACTTGCGGCAGCGTCACGAGTGTCGGCCGAATAATACTGAATAACGCGATCGCGGTGAATGCCTTGTCAGCCGTCAGTGGTTTGCTTTCAAGGTACGAGTACGCAGCAAATGTACCAAACGACACGAGCACAGGTCCTGCCTGCTCAATAGCACTTCGACAAGCGTTCCATATGACCATTTTCTTTTGAAAACGTCGTTCTTCCTCTCGAAGGGTATCAACCTGTCCCAGCAGCTCACTCTCCCAAGCATAAAACTTGACTACGCGAATGTACTGGCACAAGTCCGTAAGAAACGTGAGTCGCTTGTTCGTGCAGTCAGCCAACTTGGTCGACGTACTCGCCATCAGAGATGATAACGCTGACTTTACCATTGGTAAAAGAATCATAATTACAGCACTGACAAGTGATGCAGAACCGATGTACTGTGTCAATAGAATAAATCCAATAATTAAGTGGATCCCAGCTGCCCACACACTGTGGATCTTGCTCCAAAGCTTGAAAATCCGGTCAATGTCCACCGTGACGAGATCCATAAGTTTTGGTAAACCCAATGAGCTTTTGGTCTGCAATGACAACGTGAGAGACTTTTCGTACACGAGCATCGTGAGTGCCGAGCGGACTCGAGTGGCTTCTCGCATACTTAAATGCTGGTATTGCTGCAGACAGAGCGTCTGTAGTATCGAAGCTGCAAAGAGGATAAAACTAAAGATGTACCCATTTGAGGTAATTGAGCCCCACGCTGGAGTGGGATGTTCGACGTACTGAATTAACGCAAAGAAACAGACGGGGAGGACGAATGTCAAGCAGTCGCCAGTGAGTTTACACGCCCCGGCTATGTACATGTTGAAGCTGAAAAACACCTGTCCAAGCGAGAGCCCGAGCGATTGGCTGTTATTTATAGCGACTCGCAGAGTGTTGGTCACCTGAACTGTGTCGTCGTCCGACTCTAATGGCCATAAATCCGAGGCTTTAAGCGGCTGCGACGCGCCGAGATCGAGCAGTGGACTGAGCCAACTGAAAGTGAGACGAGATATCCAATTGGGGCGCGGACTAGACACTGGAGCCTGGGACGGTTGTTCATTGAGACGACGCGTCTCGGCTCCCGCATGCAGCGGAAGCATGGGCGAAGTCTCATTTGGAGTCATATGAGCGTGAAGTTGTGACGTCAGGGAATAATATCTAACCCATTTTTGTAATTTGTACCAATTGACGTACTTCATTGTATTTAAAGTTGACAATTTTATAGAGATTATACGAAGATATAGAATTTGGGAACGATTGTACAGACAATGGGTAGTCATTAAACTGAAGTTTGTGGAAAACTATTCTGTGGACCTTGCACATCATGCATCAACTTCAAGTGAAACTCAGTTCTTTTAGGATACCCCCTAGCGACAAGTCAGGCAGCCTCTATCGGGTCCGTTGATATATTACCGAGCTTCTATGCAGCGACGAATGATAAGCAAGGCAAAGATGCCCCATAAGTGACACATGGCAGACTGGCAGCTTACCTAGAAATAGACGTCAATGGTCGATTCGCAATGCTGAGCATCATTCTATCCACTTCAAGTTGAAGCTCTCGCGACTGCTGGGCACACCCAATCGAACGACGCTGCCGTTCGACTGCTCCTCCTACTCTATCGGATCATGACTCTGATGCTGGGAAAAGCGAATGTAGCACCCAGTGTTTGCTCTAGCACGGAACTCTTTGCAGAAACCTGATTGATCATATAGGGAGAGAGCTTCGTCTCTCCTTCTATTCTTGCATCTACCACATAAATAGCAGCAAGGATGGTGGTTCATTATGGAGTCCAGTGGTGCAATCGTTGTTCCACTAAAAGTTGGTACTTGACATACCCAATTGAACCAACTGACCAATAGCGCTACTCGATAGTATCTCCCACGCATC
>JH598102.1:63072-76199 GCA_000173235.2 Hyaloperonospora arabidopsidis Emoy2
ATAGGCAACGTCGTCCCATACGTGACACATGCAGAATGTCAGCTCACCTAGAAATAGACGTCAATGGCAGAGTCGCAATGTGAGCATCATTGTATACGTCTTCAAGTGAAGCTGCTAGAAGACTGTTTGTGGCACACTCAATCGAATGACGGGGCCGTTGGACTGCTCCTCTTACTCTATCGGATCATGAATCTGATGCTGGGAAAAGCGAATGTAGCACCCAGTGTTTGCTGTAGCACGGAACTCTTGGCAGAAACCGATTGATCATATAGGGAGAGAGCTTCGTCTCTCCTTCTATTCTTGCATCTACACATAGATAGCAGCAAGATGTGGTCATTATGGAGTCCAGTGTTGCAATCGTTGTTCCACTAAAAGTTGGTACTTGACAATACCCAATTGAACCAACTGACCAATAGCGCTACTCGATAGTATCTCACACGCATCCAAGACCCGGATCCTATTCGACGTTCTTGTTCTTTATGCGTGTTACAAACACAGATTTGTGTAACGCAAAGCCTCAAGACTGGGCGCCTGAGTCTCCTCCAGCACAATCGGAACAACGTTCGAATACGTGTCTCTTCGTAGCACACTGCAGTGTAGAGGTCGTCCCGCCTGAGCTTGTCAAAAGTATACGACCAAGTCTACAGCAAAAAAGCAGCAGGGAATTTGAGGCGTCTAGTCCGACAGACGAGGACTGCAGCTGTGTAGTAGCGACTGACGGTCGGTTGAGTACATTTCACGTACGCATGTGCCCTCCTACGTAGCAATAAGGAAACCTCGTGACAGGATTGTCTACGACTTCGTATCTACACAGCAACTTGTCCCCCTTCACGTATAGTCAAGACGTCTAAAGTCCTCTAACGTCAACTATACGACAACAGCGTCTCGTTTCTCGTTTGTGTGGAAATAGCTCGAACGAGACTCGAGACCGACGCTGTCTTCTGGGTCAAATCCTTCGGATAGTCTTGTATCGTGTAATCAACGAAAAGCGGTGGTAACAGCAGAGTGCACACGTGTTTTGCAGTCCATGCTCGACCGTTGATTAGTATACTCTCGAAAATCGGTTGCTCGAGCAGGTCGGTCCGTCCGTCCGATCCAAGATCGTCTTTCTTACTGTATGCGGACTGACGTGCTCTTCAGTTCTAATGGAGATGAGAGGGTCTTTTCTGCCACGTTGGCTATGGAGCTCTGTTTCTACCTCCGTAAAGCCGTGTCTTGTGTCCATCGTAGCGGCAGAGATTCATCGTCTGTGTCGCGTCGGTCCCGCAGCAGACGAGGAGGACGTTGCAAAAGATGGATTGCTGAGCTCTGTATTACTTCTACGTTTCTGTGTAATGGTAGTAATCATCGTGGCAGCGTGTGTGTGTGCGTGTCGCTCCAACGCCACAACTCCATCCTACGCATTGCATCCGTTTGGAGCAGCTCACGTGATACAGTATGAATGAGTCGTGGTGACCGAGAAGATCGTCGGCTTCCAAGGCGCTCCACGCACCCCGTTCATATCTTTCTGCAACAGCTCTTCAAACGACGACACCAGCAGTACTGCGAGTAATGTATCTCGAGGTCGTAGGACGACGCGAGCATTTGGCTCCTACTTAGCGCGATCCACTTTTTTCTCACACGCACCAGTCGGTTGATAGCCAGTCGACTTGATTGTTTACATCAAATGTACTGCCCTCTTCACTTCTTTCCAGCTTTTCATCGGTAGTGTGCTAATGTACTTGCACACAAGCAGCTATACATTAATGTATTGCCAATCATAGGTATGTACTAGTTGTCCATTCTTTCAGTAAGAGTGCAGTTTTTGCTGGTATATTGAGAATTGCAGAAGTCGTTACGAAGATCGGATGCGCACTTGTACTGCGATACTATCACTTGTGTGACACTTGCACGTCTGTCATCCGCATACAAAGTCGCCTCCTCATATCAATTTGGACAGCCTTCCAATACTTCATTCGGATAAGTACGGAACGAGAGCGTTCCAATCAATGCACAACCTTTAGAAACAGAACTCCTCTCTTCCGTTTCCATTTCTCTGCGGCAACAGTAGTACCAATCTGGAGGAGACGTTGTACCTCGGATGTCGCACTGAAAGGTGGAAGTCAATACCGGTATCTAGTACCGTCCTGCCCGCACGAAGTTCGAACTTCCATTCTGCAACCACATAACACCTGTCAAATACGATTTGGGAATCTTGCGCCATCAACCCGTACCCACCCCGTCCAATGCCCAAAGCACGAAAGGCAACGCCCGTCCAGGTCTTCACTCTATTGCTGCGTGTCCGCACCGCCTACTCATCCAATGGCCCCACGCAAGACGCGCGCATCCTCTACCACCACCACTAAACGCCAAGCAGCAGCCCCAAGACGTCGTTGTCAAGCAGCTACCGCTCCATCCACCACGTCCAAAACCAATCCAGGCACGGTGGACTCAGACTCAGCCATTCCAACTCAGATTTCGTCTCCAAGTCGGATTTTGGATAATATCGAATCCGATTCACCGAAAACAACAACCGGTATTCTATCTGGTAGGTTCTTATCCCAAGCCAAAAGTACCGACCAATCAGCGCTCTCGAAACGTCTTCAATTGACGTGGACCACACTTCAGCAACTCCCAAACAAACAACAGCGACGAGATGACGCAATTATCGGCGACGCTCAAGTCGCCGAGCAATTAAACCTCGTTGCCGCGGAGCTCGTGCAGCATCCAATCATCGAGCACCAAGACCCGACCGTCCGGTCTCTTGTGGCCTGCTGTGTCGTCGAGCTCCTGCGCGTGGCGTCGCCCGAGTCGCCCTTTTGCTCCGACGAGGCGCTCTATCGTGTTTTTCAGCTGCTGCTGGAGCAGCTGCGGGCGCTGGCCACCGCGTCGACGACCACTTATTATTTGTATGTGCTCGAGAGTCTCGCGACTGTGAAATCGTGCGCGCTGGCTGTGGGATGCCACTTTACAATGGACAAAGACGAGGACGAGGTCCTGGTGCAGCTGGTTCAAGCGCTGTTTACGACGATCCAGCGTGGCCATTCATTGAAGATCGCTCACTTGATGCTGAGTATACTCGTGACGTGCATTGAAGAAGCTGGTGCTGTGGAACAGCCGCTATTGGATACAATCTTGAGCCAGTTGGTGAGTCAAGCGGAAGCTGAGGAACGTGCTGGAGACGTGGATGACGAGGCTGGTGGTGGTAGTGATGCTGGAGGCTGGAGCTCGTGCCGCTTGGCACGGGAGTTGATACAACGAACAAGTGATGTACTGCAGAATCCGCTGTCAACGTGTCTCAACAGTTTGTTGATTGATACGACAGGCCAAGTATTGGACTCGCAGAAAACTGCCGAGTTGAAGGAACATTTGGATACGTTGATCTATGACGTGCACACGATCAATCCATCGCTGCTGTTATACGTGCTTCCGAACGTATGCCTGAAGCTCCAGGCGGACGACGTTGCGACGAGATCGGGTGCTGTTGCGCTCATGGGCAAGCTATTTGCGTCTCCGCATGCTGATTATGGTCACCAGTACATGAAGAACTTTTGCGAGTTTTTGGGTCGGTTCCGCGACGCGAGTAAGCAAATTCGCATGCAAATGATTCAAGTGTGTGTGACGATCTGGGAGCGCAAGACTGATTTAGCCAGTCTTTTAGAGAAAGAGTTTATGTTGCGGCTGAGCGACCCGGAGTGGGAGGTGCGGCAGCTTGTGGTCCACGAGTTGTGTGACTTTGCAGCAAACCGCTTGGGGATGATTAGTGAGATGTGTCTGCGGGCCGTTGCAGAGCGCATGAAGGACAAGAAAGTGACGCTGAGAAAAGAAACAATGACGGGCCTCAGCCAAGTTTATAGTACGCACATTTCCGCTTACTGGGAATTGGACGAGGCAGAAGAAAAGGGAGTATTGTCACTCAGTCACCACAATGTTTCTGCAATCGACGTGAAGAAGTTAGGATGGATTCCGGACTACGTATTGAAGTGCTACGCATACCCTCAGCAGGAGCTGAAACTCCGCGTCATCCAGCTTTTGGATGACTTTCTTTTGCCGAAAGCTCTATCAGAGCGAGCTCGCGCAAATGGGCTTCTTTATATCTTCCAGGCTCTCGATCCTACGTCGAGGGAAGCGCTGCGACGTATATTCAGGGAACGGGCCAAGTGTCAGAAAGTTTGCAGGCACTTTGTCGAGTTCAAGGTGCAGCAACGTCAAAAAGAGCGTCCCACAGAGACTGAAAATGGTGCATTGAGGGAGAACGCAACGCAGCAGTTGCGCAAAGGACTTGCGCCTCTCTTTTCGGATATTAACGGACTGGATAAGCTCTTGGATCGATTGTCAACGTGGAAAGATCATAGTGTGTTAAAGCATCTGGGTGTTTTGTGCGACTACTCAAAAAGTCAGCAGGAAATGCGTCATGCGAGAGATCAGTTGGTCCGATGTGTTGGATCGAAAACTCCACTGGGGGAGTTGTTGAAGAAAGTGTGTCGCAAGCTGTCATTGTTGACACTGAATCGAGCTTCCGTTGCTGCCTTACTGGACTTCTTGATTGCGAAGGAGGGACGCCTGTCAAAAGAGCATCGCAGTGTTGTAGATCTTATAGTGATGACATCCAGTGAGCTACCAGAACTATTTGCGCCGTTTATTCACAGCAAGGTCCCGGCAATATTGACTCAAAGCAAGGATGATCCGATTGAGAGCGAATCTGACGAAGAGGATATTGTGTCTAAAGATCCGCGGGTGATTCTTGGGGCTTTGCACGTTCTGGCCAGTTACCCGCATCATCGGGTCGTTGCACCCGATGGAGACGATGCACCGGCGGCGGACGAAGAACGCAACATGCCGTCTGCAGCGTTAGTTGACCAGCTTCACAGCTTTTGTCTCGGAGACAGCAACGTCGAAGCACAAAAGTTTAATAATGCAAAGGAAAGCCGGGCAGCAGAATTGGCAGCTAGCGTCCTTTCCCGCTTTAATGAAGGGAAGGATGACCTAGCGGGGTTGGTCAGCAAGCTGTGCTCGAAGGAAAGAATAGGTTGTGCTGACAATTCTGGAGCTGCAGCAGCATTGCAGAGTTTGGGAGTTTTTGCAAAGCGGTGCAGCTATGTTTTTTCCGAGGATGGACCACTCTTCTTACGCCTATGGACGCACTTGCTTAATGACTTGATCGGGAAGGGCAATCAATCGTCGGCACCAGCTACACCAGGATCTAAAGCCCGTAACCACAAGGGCTCAAGGCTGCCTGCTATCAAACTGACAGAGGTCCGTAGCTTGGCTATAAAGGTGGCAGTGAACCTGATCGTGTACTGCGGACCCGTAAGAGACTCGTCGACTTGGCTTGATGAAGGTGTGCAGTTGATTAAGCTGCTTTTTGGAATACTCCACTCGGACGGAACAGCATATGCGTCAGCACCAAGTTCGTGTGCCAAGTTACGAGCCGCTGCGTCGTGTGGTCTCATGAAAGTTATGCGTATTCGACAGCTAGAGGCCTCGATGTCGGTATCTGAGTGGCACCTGCTCGGCTTCACGATGCAAGACTCGAACGAAGATGTTCGCCGCAAGTTTTTGAAAAAATTGACGTCTCACTTGATCAAGCATTCCGTTCAGCATCTACACAAGTACCTCAGCTACTTGGCGCTCGCTGCTACTGACTCCAACACTGGTTTGAAGAAAGTTGCACGAAACTTACTCAAGGTTGGTGTAGAACGTATGCGACGTGCATTTGACGCTGCGTCTGTGCGCGAATCGGATGAATTCAGCAGTCCTGGTCAAACGGGAAATGATGTACGTAGTATGAGTGCACTCATGGTGCCGGAGTACGCGTTGCCATACGTCATTCATCTCTTAGCACATCATCCCGCATACCCGGTGAAACTAGTGGAGACAACACCGTCATATACGGTGATGCAAAGCGATCAGTGGTCTGACCAGCAAACGTACCTAGGTTTTTTCCTGGATGGTTTGGTCTCGGCAAATGCTGCAGCGGCAGACAATATTGCTTTCCTGCTTCAGATTTTGACCAAGCTCTCGCAGTGCCACGACGTATCGAATCCCGATGACATCAATATTTATCCTTTACTAGATAGCGCCGTTACCCTGCTCAAGAAAAAGATCAAGAAACAGTCAAACCTGAAGCCGTTTCCAGGACGAATTTATTTGCCAAAGCATTTGTTTAGCCCTGGAAGACCCAGCACGCTCGCAACTCCTGGCGGAAGGAAGGAGCCTGAGGCACCCGAATCACTGGAGACGACTAAAGCACCGAGGGGACCAAGACTCAGCGTACGTGCTATTGCTCGGACTCGTCCGACAAATCTGTCCTGTTGTTCCTTCTACTAATCCGTGTATGTTGGACAACCATAGACCTCCTTGTCGCCCATCAAGGCCATGGACATTGCAGCTCATTTCATAAAGATAAACTCTCCATGTGAAAGCTCACTGCTGCAGAGTACTGTGAAAAAGCGTAAACGGCAACTACTCGAGGCAGACGGAAGCTACTCGGATGCGGAGGAGGCCAAGAATGATGCCGAAGGTGCACGCAAGTTGCCGACAGCATCGTCTCGGCGCCAGTCGTTGCTGGGAAGTGATCGACCGAGGAAACGGACATACGCAGACGATTCCAGCGAAATTGGAGCCGAGTCGGACGCGCATATCGGCATTCAGAGTCACTTAGCGGCCAATTAACGACCATCCTTTATTACTCACGGAAGCGCGCGATCGGCCGCTATGGACGTGCTGATATGGAGGCGCAGGAGCAACTGACCAGCGGAGCGGAGAGACAGCTGCGAGCTTATCAACCTTTAAAGGGTAAGAGAAACAAAGAGCACTTGCGTACCACACACACGAGGCGTTCTCTATGTCGAGCCAAGATCGTGTTCTGAAAGCGAGCGAACTTGCATGGACCGATCGATCCGTTCTTTGATCGAGGACTGCACCCCAGCACACAGCTCTATGCAGTTGCGGTATAAGTATTTGACGCTATCATGACCCTGCGATACTTAATGATTATCAGTGTGTTCACGTTCGTGTGCTGTAGCTGTGATTTGTAGTTTGTGTTGTCCAGCGCCTGGAAGATCGACGTCGGTTCAATCTAACGACAGGAAAAAAGGCGGAATGGCAGTCAATATCGAAAAGCTAACAATCCATTCCTACCTCTACCATTCCGTTCCGAAGTATCTGTCAGTCGCTGGCAAAACTTGACAACCAGTCATAATGCAGTCCAGCACCTTGCAGGTATTGGAACGCTGGCTATAGAGCCGAATGTGTGAAGTGGTATAAATGCGATGTGTTGGTGTATATTCAACGACATAGAGTTTTGTGTGTGCTTACATCATTCTGAAGGCATAGCTTCTAGTCTAACTCTTTGTAAAGCAAATTTGCGTCCACACAGCTCGTGAGTATTCTTCTCGTAGCGATCGTAGGCGTTATTGCAGAAGAAAAGAAGCATCAACGAGCCCTCATTACACTCGCTGCTGCAAGTGATGGCAGTAGATGCTAGCGTGAAAATCCAGACAACAGGCATCCTCATGTGCAGTGATGTGAGCTTTTATGTGTTTAATGGGAACGAAGCGATGGACAGTATACTCAGTGCATTAATCGAATCACCTATCCAACAAAACGAAGCTGTCGTGTTGCTCCGTTGTGGTCGTTCATGCTGCTCGTGCTGCTATCCTACGTCCCATAACCATATATCTGCACCGCAACAACCTTTACCGGTTGACAAATGGGTACTAGCCGGACGTCGCAAGTACTTTGCGCATAAACATGTAACTTGCGGGTCATTTCTCACTTGTTGTAGGCTGCAATCTGCTGAAGAAGGCAATGCTCATCAAGGTAATATAGTGGATCTCTCAGGAAAAAGCTGGTCCTGACATGGATTGTTTACTGTCTCGTGCTTCATTTGCCCAGCAAGTATTTGTTCATTTCTAGGTCGAGAACTTATTGGGACAAGCCTTCTTCTACATACAACTTTTTACAGCTCAGCTGCTTGTAGTTCTTTTACCTCATGCTAATTATCGAACTCAATCGAAACAAGGTGCCAAAACACAGCATAAGTGTTTACAGGTAACGCCTTGAAAGTAAGAAACAAAGAGCAGTAGTCTGCTATAAAAGTTTGGATCAGGATTACGTTTTTGGGTATCGACAGAAGCAAGGTTTCTAGCCTCTGCTATCTATTCGATGCACATACATAAACATCGAAAGGGCCCCGAACTTTACGAGCTGAAATGGCGATGACGTCCACATGTGTACGACACGCTTGTTGTATCAGGGTTGAGCTGTGTTTGTAAATGGTTAATACAGATACTGTGACTTTAAGAACTTTGTAATTAACATGTAATGTCCCTTCACATTCGCAGTCAAGAAGCGTGTACAATGTCTGGAAACACACGACTGTTCAGTCGTCGATCAATTTGAATAGTATAACACTCAAAGCTAAATAATCTTTGACATGCTGCTTGAAATTGCACTATTTTCAACAAGGCCAAAGATCCAACATGAAAAATAATGATAGCAAGGAATATGTCGGTATGTCCGATGGTCTTTTCCAACGCACTCTCGCATCACGATTATAACGGCACGGAAACCGCAACGCATTACCCCGCATTGATCGAGCGCGTAGCGATCAATATGGGTGTACAAGGAGTCCAATCTTCGAACATCACCCCGATGCGTATGTCATGCTAATGTTGCACCTATAAGGCCGAGTTTGGCTGGCTGTGCGCTCGAGAATTTCTTTGTACCATTTTGAATCTACTACGGTAGAGCAACTACAGCTCCTTTGTAGTTAGGCCGGGGAGGATGGATTCGATTGCGATCAGACGCAGTATCGACGAATTGTTAGCGCTTGTCGATAGTATCGGGTGGAACGCTGGTATCGACGAGTCATTAGCGCTTGCCGCTAGTACCGGGTGGAACGCTGGTATCGGCATCTCAGCCCTAGCGAGTCCGAATCTACTCTTCGTATGCCAGTGCATCACGAAATTTTATGGATGTGGCTTCTGATACCACGCCAATCCAAGTGAGAATTTATTCTCACCCAGTACTGCGTTGGCTACACTTCTCGTATTTACAGATTGACGATGGCTGATGTTCGCCACCTATCTGAAGTGCAAATAACGTGCGCCCTAGATAAGTCCGTGTAGATCTTTGTGAGTGAGTGACTGACAGACAGATAAAAGTAGTGATGGCGTCATGTCAGAAATGGCCCGCAGCATCACATCTGCTGCTCATGTCTAAGGGTCCATCTCCTGCATGAATGTTGAAAAAAGAAAAAGTGAAGTTGACAACCAGCGGTCAGTAGTCACTCACAGCGATTTATTAATCGCTCCCGTCTTCGATCTCTACCTCTGTTCCCTGTTCTCTGATAACGTGCTTATACAACTACCTATCCACGTCGGCTTCTGTCTTGGGCTCCATCTTATACCTTTCTGGTGCCTCGTTAGTGGCACAAACCTGGGTTTCAAGAATACTATGGCAAATACAAGTTCATTCCGGCACGGAACTCACGGCTACATCAAGTATACACCTACGCGTCCAGCCCGTAACTAAGAAGTAGTACCTACCTCTTTATAGGATGTGACTACGTCCACCTATTCGTACGCTGTGTAATAAAGCGTCGATTCTGACATGTACCATAGACGTCCTGCTAGAAGTATGTGCTACTCGAATGTTGTTACCTACGATACAATCCATGCATCCGTGAAACGTAAGGCACATATACTGGAACACGCTGTCCAGTATATATGCGGTAGCACCCACATCATTGCCGAATCGAGTCAGATAAAGGCTCGAGCAGTATCAATCGACATAGACAACAATACCCAGTACTTGTCCTTGTCAAACATGACGCTCTGCCCGTTTAGAATAGACGTCAGCTACTGGCTTCACATACCTCAGCCGCGCCTTGGTCCACGCACGATGAGCTGCTGACTCATCTCGATCAATTTGCGGACACGTGCGCGGCTATACGAGTCGAAGTAATCATCCGAGACAAAGAACGCAATCTGTGTCGACCCGACTTGACTGCGTTGCTGACAGGTGATGATGTTAGTTTTGTCGTCTCACAATGAAAGAGATCACCTTGCGCATGTCGATGCATGCGTATCGCCCACAAAAGTCGCTCTCTAGCTTAGCGTGAGAAGCATACCTTCCAGCAGAAGCCGGAGCTGCTCGCACGAATATTGAAACCCATCACTAGTGAGAGCTGCATACGACTTGGCACACAATCTGGCTCCGTGAATCTGCTCTACATGAGACGAGCATTGCGACCTTTTCGAGAAAGCCCACAGTCGGTGGTGATTAACTCCAGTTCAAAAACATCATTTAATTCCGTCACACCTCCTGCTTCTCAAGGCTCTTCGTTTCGGGCTCCTTCCGACATTATGACGGAGCGTGGGCGTCTACAGACAATCTTGTAGAAGCCAGACGTCGAAGAATGTCCACTCCCGCAAAACAGTCATGTCATGGCAGTTCGTGGTACTTAAGATCTCCATGACTTCCAACCTCGTGCCAAATCAGCCGCAATAGCGCCCAGCATCTTGTTTGATACAAAATAGCCATGAGCATTCGTCAACACCAAAGTTTACACTGATAACGCTGACACTAAATCAAGCTGCACCTCGTCCCCATTAACTCCTTAAAGCTGCTACGAACACCAAAGTAGCGTCTGTATGCCGATTACAACCGAGCAGCAACTAAGGACTCATTGATGTGCATTTGTTACTAATCGTGTCGATTCTCCGCCATCACTAAATGCTGTCTCGACAATCGCTAAAACTCCGCTACATATGACCAGCACCAAGCAACAGATCGTCGCATTTGACCATGTTTATATATGATGCCAAGTAGTTCTACACGCAGTCAGCAAGACACTAGTTGTCTACATCTCTCTACAGACAGCACGTTCCTTGTGACAAGTTATGGACGATGAAAAGAAGGTATTTAACATCCTCATAGCTCGCCTAAACTCTTTGACAGAATGTGCTCTAAACGAGTGACCAATGTCGGCTACATCAGGAGTTCCTAATGCAACAGGATGATCGTCGGAACAAGAATTAAAAAACGTGTTTTATAGTTATGAAAAAGAAAAGCGAACAAACAGTTTAACTACGTCGAGCAACCCATAGTCAACTACAACAACCTCTCGACCTCCTTTGGTCAGCAAGGTACTCAGGCCCTACTCTTAATTAATAGACTCAGTAAGATCGTTCGATGGCTCGGTCGTCGGTGCTTCCGTCTCGTCGAAGGTGTCGACCTCCTCTTCGTCATCGTTCTTGCGCGATTTTTTTACGAAGCCGAAAAACGACTTACTCTTCCCCTTCCTCTTGCTCCTCGTCTTGTGCTTCGCCTTTCTCTCTTCATCGAAAGGTTCGAGGTCGCTGTCGTAGTCGTAGTCGTTGTCGCGCAAGTGCCCGCCATTGTCACCTTCCTGTAGCGACCGCGATGCATAGCCAGTTGAGGTGACCAGAAGCGGCAGCTCCTTGTCTTCGCCGGTCAGGAATCGTTCGGTCTTGTCTTTAATGTAGGGCTACTGCCTGGCCTCGTTGGTCCGCTGCAGAGGCGAGGCCGAGTCGGACACGACTTGAAGTCCATGGGCACTTGCAGCTAGTGCAGCAGCTGCCAAGAGGGCCAAGTATTGAATGTACATTGTGAAGCAGTGCGCATTCCAGATCAAGTGGAGCTTTGTGCTCGTTAGTGGTCAGCTGATTGAATTGTGAGAGGAAGTGAAGGAGTGGCGGGTGTCAAAAGCTCTCGAGGATGTAGTGCCGACAGCCATGGATTTCGGCTCAGCCGGAGATGATACATTGCTTGACGTGAAATCCACTGTCGGACCAGAATCCATGAAGTGACATTTGGCAGACGCCGATGCGCTTTGGTCGTAAAACATACGATACCGAAGCTCGGTAAAGTTGCAGACAGTCCCGCTCTCGTCAGACCAGATACATCTGATACATATCCAGTAAAGGGGTTACACATCGAAGGGTACTCGGTACCCTGTGCCTTATACACACGGGATGGTATCCCACTCAAAGAGATATAGAATATCTTATCGGTTTATAGGGGCCGACGGGTGTTAGCCACGAGATAGGAAAGATCAATATTAATTTAGGACATGAGGTCCTAGATTATGTAATATTAAGATTAAGATATTCTGTAGAGTTAAACGTAAATAAAGTTCAGTTCCCCTTTGATCTTGTCTAAGACACGTGCCTTGCGAGGCGTCTCTGATCGTTGATCGTTAAGAGCTGGCAACATCTATCTGAGGTAGCTACTCTTGAGCACTAAGTGCTATAGATTCACTGAATTGTTCGATCCCCTGGGACAAAGACCTTAAGCTTTGCGCTTGTTGACTCATAGAGTTTAGTTCTTTAGAACTAATATCGCTCTTTGAGCACTAAGTCTTCCTCTGACTTAAGGAGCTCTGTCGCCCCGCTTCACTTGGTAGCACTTGTAGTCATTCTACGCCTGAGTCTTTAAAGACGTATCCTCTGTGAGGATGGAAAACCCCACTCCCCTCTCTGAGGCCCCAAAGGTCGCGCTTAATAAGCTGACCGCATCTTTGGGTCCAGAGTATGTGGAATTCCTTGTATCGCAAGGCCCGGAGGTGCTGACTGCACGTGTTGAGGGCTTCCTGCAGTATGAAGAGTCCCTTCTAGGGCAGGTCCAAGACCAAATGTCGTCGGCTATGCCTACACGCTATGTGTCTGTTCCAGATGAAGAGTCTAGGCCTCGTCCACTTAAGTGGAAGCTAAAAACTACTCAGGAAAGGAGGGTGAAAGCCTCATCCTCTGGATCCGTGAGATTGAGATGGCCATGAGATCAGGCCTGATCAAGCTTGACCATAAACAGGTCTCGCTGGCTATCTCAAAGCTCTATGGAAGAGCTAGAGAATGGGCTTTGACATGTAGCACGTCGGTCGACTTAGCGTTTTCCACAAGGGAGTCGCTTAAGTCACAATTAATACAGGTGTTTTCAAAACCTAACCAGGCTTACCGCGTGCTTTCACGCTTTTTATCAACCCGTCAGGGTAAGAATGAGTTAACGGACTATGTCCAAGAGCTGAGAACTCTCATGGCTGCTATGCAGTCTGACCCTCTGCCTGAGGCAGTCCATGTGACTATATTCATGGAGGGTCTCCGTACTGGCATTTCCAGAAC
>JH598103.1:12190-74707 GCA_000173235.2 Hyaloperonospora arabidopsidis Emoy2
GTGAGCTAAAGTGGTATCGGGAGGCAGACGTACCGCAAAAGTGCCGTCGTGTTGACAGAACTGGGTACTTACGAGCTGCCGGATTTTTTTTTTGTATGCACAAGAATGGTGGTAAAAGTGAGCTGATCTTCTTTCCATCCTACCGTGCTGCAGCTAGAGCTCACGTACAGACGCACGTTCGATTGCAATGATGCCAACAGTTTTTGGCATATCGAGCGTTAGCGCCGACCTAAAGCGCATAAAATCTTTATTGGCACTCGAGAAGAACGTTCGTCGAACTGTATTCATTTCTATAGAACGTCATGCTGTAGAAACACATGTATGTACACAGCGAAAAAAGCCAAGAAATGTCCATACGCTCGGTGCCACCAACTACCTAACCTGAAACTACTTGACTTGCTCAAAGCACCCATGAAGAAAGAGCCCTACAAGAAGAGCGCAGCCGTAGCAACGACAGCCGATCCCAGCAACATAGCCGACGACGGCCCCACAGTAACACTACCACTTGCGCGATCTGGGGTCTCGTCCACAGCGTCCGGATCACCCGAAACACTACCTTCGTCATCAGGTGATAGAGAGTCGGAGCTGGTGGAAGGAGGCATGGTCTCAATGGTAAATTCACTGCCCGAACCCGAGACGTCCATCATCATGTCGTCGTCGAAGATGGCCGAAGCCGTCGAGTCATTGTAGTTGTCCCAGGCCATCGAGCCATTGTAGTCGTCCCAGGCCATTGATTCATTCAAGTTGGTCAAAGACACCGACCCATCAAGAGAGCCAGTTGTCATCTGATCCGCATAGTCGGTTGAAGACACCGACCCATCGAGAGAGCCAGTAGTTTTCTGATCGGCATTGTCGAATAAGGCCGAAGACATCATCGCGTCTGTCAAACTCGACTCTGACGTGGCCCCTTCCGTCTCCGTAGACGCGGTAGTGGACGTTGATGCCAACAAGTCCGTGTCAGTCGGAGTGACCGTGAGTGAGCTCGAGTTGGAGCTGCCCCCGCAGTACGTAGATACGGGCGCGAGAAGACCAGAGTGCAGCGCAAATGTGTTGATCGTGCACTCCTCTGGAAACATGGTGGTCACAATCGACAGCATGGTCTGGCAGGCTTTGGCGGAGCACATGATCTCCAGCTGAGCGATTGCCGGGCTCCTGAGCGACGACGGCGAGTAACCCGAGCTGCTCGTACACGCAGCCACTTCTCCAGACGTCAGCAGGACCGTCACGGACGCACTGTCACACACGTCAGCGTGCACATTGGCAACGGTCAGGGCGGCAGCGATGAGGGAAGACGCAACGACTTTCATAGTCAAGTTAGCTCTAGGATGTGTGTATCTGCGAACTGGTCGTCAAATGCGGGAATGGATGAGCGACACCAAGGTCTAATTCATAGACAAGCGAGATGTGCTGACTACACGACACGGCAAAGACAAGGAAGGGGCTCGAGGGAGATGGTCACGCACCAGCTGGGACAACTTGGGTTGAAGTACTCCCGACCTCTTTTCTCAGCACCTGTTCGTCCCTCCACACTTTAATGACACGCAACGTTAGGTACGTATAAGAATGAGGCCTGACGAAAGCCGAGGTGATACCTTGGTGTGTTGTGTAGTTGAATTTTGATATCCTGTGTAAATGTGCAGCTTGGTGCTAGAATATTGTCTTGATGAGCAGCTTCAAGCTAGAATAGTTTCTAGATTGAACGATAACGCGTGAGAGTTTTACCGCCAAGAGCGCGAACTGCCAGCCCTCAGCTGAGTAGGCACAGCTTGATGATTTAGCGTTGTACTTGCTTTCGGACTTCATTCTTACCGATACTTAGTTGGTCCGCTTTCAACAGCGGAATCACGAACGGGCTTTTGTTTTCGCAGCACATCCGCGACTGCACCGGTTTCCATGGTGTCTCAACCCAACCATCAATTACAAGCTCGCCAACAAGGCGTTACAAGGACAACCTTTTCTCCGAGCTAAACGGTATATATACCCAGCGCTGACGGAAGTGGTTCAACGTCTTCGAAAGCGAGTTAACGCTGCCGACGGGGCGGGATACCCACTCCAACAGCTTCCGACACAGCTCTGGGCTCACAGACACGCCTTGACAGACTACCAGGTCTGGGTCTGCTACCGGATCGCTACCCATCAGTTACATCTATACTACCCGGGCCGAGCACAAGACTCATCATGCACACGTTATGTGGCTTGTCGAGGACAGCAGCATGAAGGGATTATTCATATTATCTGAGACTGCGAGGGAGCGGCGAAGTGTTGGGCGTACATTGTGGCTCATTGGACCCGGATGGTTGTCCAGCCCGCGCAATTACTCGCGTACAAAGCAGCAGTGCTACCTCGAACAGCACCAGACCTACCTCCGGGCGTCAGAGCGGAGATCGGCCGCCTGTTTCCGGACACGGCGGGGGAGATCGACAGGGCTTGGGTACGAATCTAGTGGATAACGTGCTCATCTGCTTCGCTACCCTATGGGCCCAGCGGAACCGCTGGGTGCACAATCACGAGGAAACAACCGCCGACCAAGCGAAATCCGAACGACGACAAACACTTCTTCGACAGCTACAAGCTGTAGCGGTCAGGGAACACCGGTTCAACCGCGACGGGGACGATTGTATTTTTTCCGGCTAGCGACAGAACTCTTTTTCACCCCGGTTTCTCCGCGACCGTTTACTCAATATGACCCTGGACGGCAGCTCACACCACTGGTAGGGGTGCTCGAGCGGCTAGAGACTTTTCAGCCATCTTGTAAACCGTAAAGGTAATAAGACAGCCTGTTACTCTCTCTCCTACCGATACTAGTCGCGCCAGCATCTGTACAGCACACTTGAAGGCCGATATTCACTCAGCTGCCGATAATAGACATGCCCATGTCCATGAATGGCAAAAGCCGCAAGAGCAGCCAGCCGTCCACACCTTTTGCAACATGGCTGTGTCCGACAGCAGATCGTTACTACTACTACTGCTGCTGCTGTTGTTCTAGCTATGCAATCGCCTCGCCTCGAGAGCACCTCTCGAGAACATCTTCTCATCACTTGCCCTTATGCTTTGGATCGCTCCATCGCAAACTCCACATGCCAAATGCTGCAATTGCGTCCAAGTGACCGCCTGAAGATTGCCTGAAGCCCGTCTGTGCTTTCTACCACTCTGTCAACGGATCGTCGCGACACTCGAGAGTGCGATGCAGCACCACAGGCTTCAGAAAGGGCATTCACAGCAGCACGTCAGTACACAGACCAGGTGAGGCGCGATCTGCGTCTTGTTTGCGCTCATGATTCTGTGAGGTGCCATTGCGAGACGGCTTGAACCAGAAGCGTATCTCTAGACCGGCTCTGATCTCAGTCACGCAGTTCAGTCTCTCCACGGGCAGAAGTGCGCGAATGCGGATCGATAGAGCTCGTTCGTTGTTTGCCCCCTGGTACCAACGTCTTGATGGCTGCGTCGTGGTCTACGTACATAGTGTTCACGACACCCTTCACTAGAGCGACTGCAAGGTAGGGATCGATAGAGATGAGCGACAATAGATCTCGATCATCTACATAGCACAATAGTTCAGAGACGACGACTACGACCGCCACAAAAGGAGCTCGAGCATTGTGTCGGCGCCAATGGGACAGCAGAGTCCGTCAGAGAACTTCATAGACGTGTGGCGTTGCCACTGGTAGTGGAGTGGCTGTACGCTCAGCCCAAATGTGTGTTCGTGTCGCTGCTCTTGGCTTCGTTCACGTAGCTGCACAATAAGGCGACGCTTACCCTCCGTCAATCTTGTGCAGTGTCCGGCATGTTCACATCAACTTCACGGGCTGCGCAGATACGCCATAGCTCTCTTCCTATGTGCTGCTGCTGTTAAAACCAACGACTCGGTTGCTGCAGTGGCAACACCGATGAATTTAAGAGGCGGCAGTTATGGTAATGGTGCTACCGCTGCAGCTCCCGTAGTTGATTCTAGGATCTGACGTATAAAGGGCTGCTAGTGCTGGTAGTGAAGACGATAACTTTAACTGCCTCATTGGTTCTGACTTGTGCTTGCTAGCATCGTTGTTTGATAACGCCGTGATCAGTGTCATCAACAGCGCTAAAGCTGTACTTACTAGCATTGTATCGAGTAGGATCGCGGGGTTTTAAGTGCAGTCGATGCTCTCGCAGTCAGTACAGGACTGTGGCCTGCACAATACTTACTCTACGAGCCTTATTCGGCGATAGAAAGAGGAGGCACGATGTACTGAGGTCCTATGGATGGAGGAAGTCGGGAGGCAAACGCTCTTGCATCTATTGAGTCGAGCTCGCTATGAAAGCTTCAGGTAAGCTCAAGTAGCAGTGAGTCAAGGAACAGTGCACAAAGAGCAGGAGCAGTCTCACTTGACTGCAAGCGGCAGTACGAAAGGGGTCGGAGCAACCTAACGGCACTACTAATTGGTGGTCACGTTAATCAGCAGCACACGTGTATGCAGCCATCACCATTGTATTGGGCACACCACTACTCACTGAGAGAAGCTCCGCCGCTTACTGTCCCTGGCGCTGGCGTGGCGCGCACTTAATAATGTCGTCTACTCGGAGGATCATCTCGGCTGCTTCCGCTGCTGAGAACAGCACTTGCTTCTTGCTCTTCAGCGCTTCGCGTATACCCAACGACTCCATGTCGCCCACGCAACCCGTGCGCATGTCCAGACCAGCACTTGTCTCCCCACGATGGTGTGCCGCACGAAGCTGCGTCACCAGCTCCGAGCTGTCGTACCCGCCGTTGTCAGCAATGATGCTGGGCAGCTGTCGCAGCGCGCGTGCAAAGGCCTCCATGGCCAATGCCTTTTTGCCCGGCACAGACGGCGCCTTGTTGTCGATGGCCTGCGCCATTAACACCTCCGTGCAGCCGCCGCCCATTACAGTCTGGGAGTGCTTGACCGTCTGCGTCAATACGGCCAGCGCATCGTGCAGTGAGCGCTCGGCCTCGTCTAGCAGGTGCGAGCTAGCACCACGCAGCACCACCGAGCAGGCTGAGCCCGTCTTGACACCCGAAAAACGCAGCAAGCGGTCCTCGCCGATCATAATTTCTTCAATCAATTTGCACTCACCAAGCTGCACGGCGTCCGGGTTATCGAACGTGGACGCGATTTCACCGCCCGTGACCGCAGCCAGGTGCTCAATGCCGTCAAAATCGGCGTGTTCAATGGCCATGATGCCTTTGTCCGAAAAGATCTGCTCGGGGTAGTTGTAGATAAGCTGTCGATTCACAAAGCAGTTGATGCCAAAGCCGGCGATTTTTTCAACCTTGGCCTTCATCTTGGCCTTCTCAGCGTCTTCAATTGCCGAGACCTTGTCCATCGAGTCCACCTTGACGCGCGCGCCGTAGATCTTGATCTTGTCCGTGTCCATCCCCGTGTTGGCCACGAGGATCTTGGCATTCTCAATGCGCTTAGGCTGCCCCACGCCAATCTTCTTGTCCAAGATGAAGCCCTCGTCCAGATACGACTCACGCAGCGAGCCACCAGCCTTCTTGATGATCTGAATGTAGTCCAGATTGCTCGACCCACGCAGACGCAGCACAGCGTCCACCGCGAGCTTGGCAAAGTGGTCCTTCTCGTACGTCAAGAGCTTGGAGCTGAGCGTCGTGCGTGCAATGTTCGTGAGGTCTTCCCGGAACTTGTCGACGTCGTGCGAGTTGTCCTGGGCCGACGCCAAGAGCGCGTCCGTGGCTGTAGTGAGGGCGAGACGCCAGCCGTCAATGATCGTCTGCGGGTGGATGCGCTGGTCGATGAGCTTCTCGGCCTCGCGCAGCAACTCGCCGCAGAGCACCGCGACGCTCGTGGTGCCGTCGCCCACCTCCTCGTCTTGCGTCTTGGCGATGTCCACGAGCACTTTGGCCGCCGCGTTGTCCACGTAGACGCTGCGGAGGATCGTGGCGCCGTCGTTCGTGACCGAGATGCTCTTGTCGGGGCCGCCCATGGACTGCAGGATCTTGTCCATGCCCTTGGGGCCCAGCGTCGTCTTGACCATGTCGGCGATGGCGATGGCGCCCACGAAGGACGACATGCGGGCGCTCTCGCCCTTCTCCACTTGCGACTCGGGGTCCAGCACGGCTTGCTGCATCTTGACTGCGGACGGCGAGACGGAGTGACGGACGGGGTGGCAAGCGCTCGCTTTTTTTGTATGGAGCTGCTCGCTTTGGACGCGGAGATCCCTGGCATGACGAGTCGGTGGAAACGCATGCGAAAGGCTGTTAAGCAGTTTGATGAAAAAGCGGCTGTCAAATTTAATGTTGTGAATAGCATGTGATGGGCAGTTGCAAGCTGGAGGAAGCTGGACTATTATGTGCGACTTGTGTAATGTGGACAAACGTCGCAGAAGATGCTACCATCTTTTGAGAATAGGTGGAGCTAAACGTACTTTGCTGTTGTCTTCTAACAGGCGACAAGAAAAAAGATAACCCGAACACCTTTTTGGGGTTATCGCACGCAAATAGTAGTGGGGATGTGATAATGAAGCCGACTTATTGGTTCATTAGTAAATATCACAAAAAGCGATCGGCACGATTCACTATTCAAAAGCAGGTCGAAGGATTCAGTTGCTGTATTGCTATACTGATTGATTGCGTCGACATCTCAAGACTCTATTGTCATATTTGAAGTTGGGTAAGTCTCACGTGATGTGCATGCATATCGAAGGCTCGCTCTCCATTGCTGGACGTATCTATTATTCTCATCCCCGCTGGTCGCATTATCATTGCTCTTCTCTTTTGTGGCTCACCTCCACGTACTCTTCTCGTATGTGAAAGCTCCATAATGAGCGACTTCACACGGTCGTCATGCACTTCACTGCAACTATACTCTGAATACAGAGCTTGAAAAATCACGCGACCTAAGAACAGCGTTCAATAGTTAACAGTACTTATTGTTTCTCTAATAGGACTGCGGAGCAAACCTCGTCACTCCGCCGTCGTACATGATCTAACATGTTGTAGACAAGATGCAGATCCCACTGCATCCTAGCATTCGTGATCACAAGCAGAGAACGCAGTCACGACTCAGCTGTCCTGCCTCTGCCAGTGAGACTTGAGCAATGCGAGACGAAGCTGGAGACGAACGGGATCCGACGCTGCATAGTCCAGTGGAGTGCGTCCTTCCCGATCCACGCAGTCCAGGATAGCTCCTGCTGCCACCAAGAGCTTCAGGATGTCGCCAAAATTGTTAGCAGCCGCACTGTGCAACATCGTGGTCCCATCTGTGGACTGCGTGGCGTTCGCGTCGGCACCACGCGCCAGCAGCAGCTTGACAACGGCAGTCCGGCCCTTTGCCACTGCTCCACGCAGAGGCGTCGTCTTGTTCGTGCCTGACGGTGCTTCCAGTTCAGCCCCTTGATCCAGCAACAACTCGACAACGTCTGTATGACCACAATATGCGGCTATGAAGAGCGCACGCAGCTCGTTAGGTGTCTCCGCTTCGAGTTGTGCGCCATGCACCACCAGTTCTCGCGCTACTCCCACATGGCCGCGCTCAGCTGCAATGTGCAGTGCCGTCATGGCCGCCGAACGCTGTCCAACTTCAACGTTTGCGTTAAACGATAGCAAGCAGCGCACCACATCTCCATGACCTGATTCAGCTGCCAAGTGGAGCGGCGACATACGACGTCGTCTGCAAACAGCATCGACATCTGCCCCATTCAAGAGTAAGCTGTTCACCACCGTCAGATGGCCATACTTGGCCGCATAATGCAGCGCCGTGTAACCCGAAGTTCTCGTCGTAGCGTCGACCTTCGCCCCGCCCCACAAAAGATGCAGCACAACAGCAAGGTGACCATTTCGAGCCGCGAGCACCAACGGAGTTGCTAGCCTTTTCACATCGACAGCCTCAATGTTTGCTCCGCGAGCGAGCGCGTGCTCCGCCATTTGCAGATAGCCATGCTCTGCTGCTAAGCACAGGACACGCGAAGCTGCATCGGGCAAGCTCGAAGCACACTCGTCATGGACAAGTAGTAGTCGCACGATTTCTACGTGTCCGTGTCGAGCTGCCAGCAGAATGGGGTGTCGAGATGGTCCAAGTGCCGCGAGATCAGTCGGGCGACGCGTCAGCAAGTACTGCACCATATCAAGGTGGCCATTCTTCGCTGCCAGACACAGCGCGACTTGATTTGACCGGCAGGACGAGGCCTCATTCTCTAGTTCATCCGGTGTCCGATGCTCCACCGTAAATGCTTCAACATGTACCTCCGTTTCTTCCGTTTCCACAGCGTCTAAGTTCTTGCGTCTCCGACACCGTCGACGTCGAGAACGGCGGTCATCTTCAGCCTCTCGGTTTCCACCTGCCGCGAGATACTCCGTCGTCACGGCATCAATGTGCGCTCCATGCGCGATCAGCAGCTCGGCAATATGAACGTGACCCTTCTCCGCTGCACGATGCAATGGGGTCGTACCCCACTCTGTAGCTGCATCGACATTGGCCCCACGGTCGAGAAGTAGCGCGGCGACGTCAACGTGCCCCTGGTACGCCGCTTCGTGCAGCGAAGTAGTGCCAGCGACTGTACGCTCGTCAACTGACAGGCCCTGGTCAATGAGGTACGAGGCCACGTCAACGAATCCGGACGCTGACGCCAAGTGCAATCCATTGGCTCCATTAGGCAGCACGGCAGACAGATTTGCACCACGAGCGACGAGCGCCTTGACTGTTTCGAGCTGTCCGTGCTTCGCTGCAACGTGTAATGGCGTGGCACCGTTTCTGTCGCTGGATGGAGGGGTTTCCTTGGTAAGAAGCGTCTTCCCGGGTAGTTGGTCAAGCGACGACCACGTGGAAGAGCGACTGCTAATGCTCTCGAGTCTGCTGCTATCATCGTCACTTCCAGTGGAAGCGCTCGAGTCGCTGGACATGACCGATTTGTCCGAAAAGCTCTCATGGGACTTCAACTGGAAAGTCTTCTCCTGTCTGCTTCGGCTCCAGGAAGACGCACCCTGACGGTGGCTTGGTGGCTCATGACCCTCGAGAGTTTCAACGTGTTTCTGAAGCAGGTTGGCCACACTCGTGTGGTCGTTCATCTCGGCAATAAAAGCGGCATCGTTACCGTCAACGTCACGTACCATCACATGAGCTCCCTGAGACACAAGCGTCTGCACGAGCGAGAGCGATCCGACCCAAGCGGTGAACATGAGCGCAGTGAATCCTTCGGGCGTTGCAACTTCCAAGCCAGCTCCTGCCTGCAGCAGCTCATGGACAGCATCGTCGTGCCCACCGACACAGGCAAGATGCAGGGCCGTGAATCCGTCTTCATCTGCTGCATCGAGCCACAGGTTTGAGTCGATAGGGGAAGAGGACGACGGCCGTTTGATGCTGCAGCCTGAAGGACATGACGCACTAGAGCGTGCGGTCTGGACGAGCTTGCGGATCTGTTTGACGTCTCCACTTTGAGCTGCGCGGTGCAGCTGCTGGACGACACTCACTCCTCTTGTCGAGGCAGAAGAGGGCGACGGCAAGGGCGTCATGGACCCCTCATCCTCTGTGACGGGACTGCCTCCGCTCTGAGTGCTCCTCGAGGGTGCAGCGTGCATAGGGCAAGGAGTGCAATGGAAACGCGTGCGGCAAAGAGACTGGGCACTTGATTGCGTCAAGTCTGTGCGGCTAGGGAGGCTGGCACCTCGTGTGCTCGTGACTCGAGCGACGACTAGCGGCCAGTTTGGCACAAAAAGAGGCTCGAGTTCATAAGAGGCGGAGCTCCAGGCATCGCGACACTGCAACTTGCGACTTTCAAGCCTTTACTAACGCAATGGCGTGGAGCTATTATTGGTTGTCTCCTTCGATTTCGAACGTCTGCGCTCATTGGACAGTAAAAACTGACGCTTGTCCCGGGGGACGATTCGACGACGGCAGCCTGTGCTCGAAAACCAAGGAAGTGGTTCGAAAAAAGTGTTACCTCACGCTGTGAAGGCCCATAGAAAAGTCTGACCTTTGGCTGGCCTTGTCCCACTCAACAAATCGACATTTCTTAGGTTCATCGCACACACGTCCTTCGTTCCCGAACGGCACTCCTGCTAGAAAGAAATCATGCAGTGGCACCACTCTCCGCACAGAAAAAGCAACGATACGGGTGGGATGATCACTGTGAGAGCGCGGCAGACTGAGCTGCTGTCTCACTGGCAGCCTCGCCTACCTTCAGACCCTCCAGCGTCCTGATAAGTAATGCCTTCTCCTCAATGAACTGCGGATCCTCTACATCGACCGACACACACCACAATAAACATAACGTCACCGATGTAAACATATGACTCGTCTCTACTAGAAGTAATGTCGTACCTTTGTTATTCTGGAAGTTCTTCAGGTACGCGATAAGTTTCTCGCGATTGTTCACGAGGATCTGGGAGATCGCTTCAGGTTTCTTCGGGTTGGCCACAAAGACCTTGAACACGTGAAACGCCTCGAACTGGATGTTCGCGCTCGTATCACGCAGCAGGTTCATCATCATCTTCAGATTCTCCTTCTCCCTGTCCAACAAAGCCATGTCAGTCACCTGCAACTTCCTGCAACTCTTCATCCGTGTTTGCGCAAAACCTACCCGATGTACTTCATCATGATGTCGAAATTGGATCGATCAAGCAGGATCTCGCCCAGCAACTTCAGCGATTGCCGCCGGGTGACATAATTCTCGGACATCAAGAGACTATTGTACTTCGAAAAGACCACATCGAAATTGGACGTGAAGAAGGTAGCAGCCAGTGTCTTGTGGCGCGTGAACAGGTCCTTGAACGTCGCAAACGCGTCCGAGCCAACCTCAAAATTGGGCAGGTGTACATACACATCGAAGAACTTCCACAGATCGGAAGAATACAGTATCTTGCCCGCTACGATTTCATGCCGAATGGACTGCAAGGATGCACAAATCAGTCAATCTCTTCTGCCAATACAAAAACCACCCCGTTGCACTATCAGAAGCCTAATGTACCTCACGAAGCATGGTCCCGCAGTTGAGTGCCACTTCAGGGTTCTCATACCCAGCTACAAGCACCGACAGAATCTCAGGCTGACGTTCCACGTAGCTCACGAAACCCGCGAGGTCGCGACGCATGAGGTTGTTGTACACCTGCGCAAATTGCTTGCGCGCCTCGAATGGCAACTTGTCCAGCTCCGAAATGAGTTTCGGAACGAGTTGGCTCGCAATGAGCAGCTCCGCCAGTTGCGCACATTTCTCCACTTTGACTTCCTGCTCTCCATCGCCGTATAAAAGCAGTTTCATTTCACTCAGGCGCTTGGTGATTTCTTCCACGGTCTGCGTGGTACAAAAAGTTGTTTATTAGAGCAATAACGGTTTTATGGGAGAGAAACACCACGTGCCACTCATTTCACACGCAGCAACTCACCGTTCCGTCCTTGGACGGTTTAGCAGGAGCCCATGGATCCGCTAGCGCTTCCTTCAGCAGCTTCACCAACTGGTCGGGAGTTTTCCGGCGCGAGAAAAGCGACATGGCGAAAGAAGCGGTGGACGAACGCGCGGGTGGCGATGACAGTCCTGTGGGACAGAATTTAACACACGAGTGATGCACGAAGTTGCGATTGGCTGATAAAAGCAGGTTTTTAGCAACGTGTGTCTGACAACAAGCTGTTAAGTAAGTGTGAAGTTTAAACAAAATGGGTATGAGCTGAATGTAGGCGTTTTATGCATGCAATTGGGTCCTCGCGTGAAACCGACGGTGTCGGGCTCCTTCGAAATGTTTAGAAACGTTATTCACATCATCAGCTGGTGCGTTTCTAAACTTTGTAAAACTGCTTGCCGCTAATGAGCCTCACTTTTCGCTAATGAGCCTTCGCCCCATACATTGAAAAAGTAATTGGATTTCAAAGCCTTTCAATTTCCAAATTGCGTCATTGTACTTTTTTAAAATAGGGTAATGATATTTTCACCCCTATTTTTACTATTTCCACCCCCTGAAACCAAAACAAGGTGTATTTTTACAACTCATGTAGAATCAAGATATGGAAAATATATCGATTGGTATTACGCACCGTCATTCACATTGTAACACTGCATTTCCCAAAAGGATCTACACAAAAATTGATGGAGTCTAATAAGCTCTTTAGGGTCAAGTACACGTCAGCAAAGGATACATTCATGGCTCTTCAATTTAAATAGCACGCGCTTAGAAAAATGCCTTTGCGATAAGGCCCGACTACAAACCGGGAAATGATCATAGTATGCGATCAAGCGTGATCACACAAGTCTGTTGCTGTTGAGCGGAAAGACCCGGACAAAACGCATAGGATGAGAGCACAGACTCATAGCACGACAGATTGACGTCGAAACGCTGTGGAAGGTGACCCGACATACAGGAGCGCACAACCAATCGGTACGCAGCAACATCATGTTCCCTCTTGCGGTACATATCGTCCGCAACTTCCCTCATGCAAAATGGATCAGCAATGTTTTCACATATGAAGGACGCGGTGAAACCCTTCTGCATAGCGGTGGAACGCCGCTTGAGTTCGCGATCGTGATTTAGCTCGCGCTGCTGTTGCTCGCGTGCTTCTTTTACTCCAGCATCCATGTAATAGGGTTAAAAAGTTGCACGAGACTTTCCGTGTAAAGGCACGGAAAAGTCTGTGAAAGGTTCTAAGTGCGGTACGCACTTAGACCTTTCATGTGGTTGGGGTACAGCAATTGCGTACCTACCAATGACGTCACTCCTCGATGTCATTGAGATACGTCATCAGCGCGCTTCTATTCAGTACTAATGACGTCATGGCCTGACGTCACTATGTGGTGTCATTGAGATAAGTCATCAGCGCGCTCATATTCAGTTTAAGCGCGCTGTAAAGACGGCATCTCATCATAGCGCGCGTCTAATCTTTTGTTTTTTAGCCAATAACAATTTAGCTTTCTGTTTTATTCATTAAATAGAAATCAGTCTTTAATTTGCAATCTTTGTAACGTGTGTGCCGGAGGAAGGGAAAGCGCGTACGAGTCACACTCAATACAAGCTTACATCTATCGATAAGGCAGTCATAGGACGCCCACCCGATCCTCACTGAACGCGAGAGAAGACGGTAAAACCTCTTCCTCGCAGGTGCGTGAAGGTGTGTCTTAAGGTATTGCGTGGCAGCTTTAAGCTCCCGCCTACACTTGGTAGCACTAGTAGTCCTTCCCACGACCCGTCTCTCTATGAGCGTGTCAGTACGAATGTGCCTCAATGTTGATTGGGCTCAACAAACCAGCCAAGGCTTGGTCACCAAGTCCCTGAGCCATATGTTCAGCTACCTCCCTCCGATGTTGAGAGAGGTGGGTAAATTGAGTTGCCCACCAGAGCAACACGTTCCTCAACTGGAACAGTTTGAGAAGTTTGTGCTCGGACGGGATGTTCGCGTCCGAGGAACGAAGCCATAAATTGGCGGAGTCCATCAGTAAGACTCATGATGAGCTTCTGCACGAGCAGACTCGGAACGAGGCGGTCAATAGAACTGTTGAGTCTCTCTTGACCCGGTCCATTCAGCCTAGGTCTATTAGGATAGACCCTTCTAAATTCGATGGCTATTCCACCCGCACTATTGTACACTGGCTTCTAGCCGTGGAGCAACGTGGTGTGGCGCAGATTACCGAGGACGATACCAGAATGGTATTGTACGCTATGTCTCATTTGCGGGGTAAGGCCTCAGAATGGGCTTACTCAGCGCTTATGGTCGACACTAAAGCGTTCCCATCATGGGCGGTCTTTAAGACAAAGATTCGCGCCATCTATCAGCTGCCAAAAAACAAAGTGTTGCTTCGGGCGCGCTTCTTTAGCTCGCGACAAGCGCAGCGATCCCTGCAAGACTATGTTCAGGATATGCGCTTGATGTCAGTGTCTATTAGTGTGGGTCCGATACCTAATGCGGTAGCGCAGTAGGTTCGGGATGCCCTACTGTCGCGGACTCTGAAGCTACCCCAACGTTCAGAGTCGTTGAACAAATGGGTAGCATCGTCCGTGAGGTACCAAACAAATGCTCCTCAAACATGCTGATTTATAGCGCTCGAGTGTGTGAGGCTATGACCAGGTGATGACCCTTCTCGTAGAACGGGCGCATCACAGAACATTGCGAATCACGCGGCTCTAAAAAAGAGTCCAACGATGTATGAGGCGCTTTGCCGAGATGGTAAGAGTAAAGATGCGACCGTTCGTCTAGCAGACGGCACGCTAGTGAAATCAGAGGGAATTCACGTTGAACTCGCCTTCAGTTTTAGTGAATTCTCGGCAAAGAGAATTTCACAGTGCTAGCTAGGCATGGAGAGTCCGTATGACTTCGTCCTAGGCATGCCTTGGTTGGTAAAGCACCAATCATGGATAGTCTGGCGAACAGCACAGTAGCTAGCTCTACGCAGGACACCGGAAAGGATGTGCTCGTGCGAGAGGCTAACGTAACTGATGCTGTGTCAATGCAGTCAAGGGTGCGTTGACAGTGAGTCACACGTCACCAAGGACTAACCAGCTCAATGAGTCTGGTATAGTAAGTAGCGGAGCCAAAAGTTAGTCAAGTGTCGCAGGAACCGGCACAGAGCCAAGGGACTGGTGTGTTTGTAAGGGATACGTTAGCTAAAATAGCAACGATACCCAATTCCAAGTCAAGGAGTGTCGTTGTGCGACGTGTGACGCGCACCAGACGAATTGTAAAGACGATCAAAGGCACATCGAAAAGAGTGACCTTTGGATCAGTCTCAGTCCAAGAGGACAGAACGAAATGTTCGAGGCCGTCGAAGACAAGATGCCGGAAACATCCTCGACGGAGGTGCTCCAGTATGTCTTAGCATCTGTCGAAGATACAGTCAACCTCTCGGAGATGACGTGGGATCTGTTCCTAGCCGAATTAAGGAAGGAAAGATCCACGAGATAGTCGGACCAGTTCCAAAGGAGAACTTGGTGGACTGTTGCTCTTCGTCCACAATGGACGAGAGTGTATTGGAGACCGACAAGACAAACGATTTGCTGCTCAAGGCTGGGATGCCTTGAAAAGCAGTCCCATTTTACGAAGTTCTGTGGGAACACCGTGGTGTCTTTCTCACAGAAGTGCCAAACCGTCTACCGTCGGATAGGGGTATCCGGCACGAGATTGACTTAGAACCTGGCACAAGTATTGTGTGACCAGGTACTGGCCATTGTCGAAGGAACAGGTCGACTAAATCGACCAGTTCTTCGACAAGAGAGCCAAGGCGATACATGTACGTGAGAGCAAATCGCCTCACTACATCACGACCTTTTGTGTGCGTAAGGCAACAGGTGGTTGGCGCGTAGTTCATGCTTACAATAAGCTGAGCACGGCCACCATCCCAGCGCAGACACCGATCCCGCGGAAAGATGTCCTATTGAACTTAATGGGAAAGTCAACTATCTTTTTCGCCTTTTATTTGAAGGATTGCTACTAAAAGGTACTCATGAATGAGACCGATGTATCCAAGACGGCAGTTAGCAACCCAAACAGTATGCTGTGGGAGTGGCGAGTGATGCCGCTAGGGTTGATAAACGCACCAGCGACATTCAACCGGGTGGCCGCTCATGTGATGCATCCACACCGTGCCTACTCGCCTCATTGGTTTGACGATGTATTCGTACATAGTGGGGCCGAGAACGGATTGAGTGAGATAGAATCGCACAAACGTCATTTGGACGTTGTGTTGTAGATTCTGGGCGACGCCCAATTGTACGTCTACTTGCAAAAGTGTATCATAGGGGTTCCTAAAATATATTTATTGGGCTGCATCGTGGGGAAACACGGTGTTAGATCAGACCCAGAACACGTTAAAGCTATTGATGAATGGCCAGTCCACGAAATGTGAAGGAACTGCGTCAATTCCTTGGGCTTGCTAATTACTTGCACAAATATAGCAAGAATTATGCAGAGCTAACCAAACCAATGTCTGACCTCCTGAAAAAGGACGCAGAGTGGAATTGTTATGAGGCTCAAGTAGATGCTTTCAATTCAGTGAAGCAACTACTTGTAGAGGTCTGGTCTTGGTTTTTCCAGACGCGGATAAGTCATTTGTGTTTTATGCGATGTGAACGATTTCGCTATCGGCATTGCACTTATGCAAAAAGATTATGACGGCAGTGACCGTGACATTTAGTATCAGTTCCGGATTTTAAAGGCCGTAGAGCTGAATTACCCCGTGCAGACAACGAGCTACTTTCTATAAAGTATGCTCTTGTTTAGTTTTTTATCGAGTGCACCTATTGGGCACCGAGCCTTTTGTAGTTTACACGGATCACGCATCACTGCGGACAACAATAAACTTGCCACACCTATCACCTAGTATGGCGAGGTGGATCACATTCTTCTTAGAATTTAATTTCCGAATTAATACAAGCCGGGGAAGTCGAATGTCTTGGCTGACGCGTTATCGCGCAGACCAGACTTTGAGGAACGACACCTCGAAGATGTTTCTCGTGTTAAAGCACGAATTGAGTCGTCAACACTGGTAGCCCCAAGGGTTCACCCTGTGCAAAACACTCTGGCCTCTGATATAAAGGAGAGTTACATGCAGGACGAGCATTGTCGTCTGCTTATGGATCACTTCGGTGGACGAAAAGTTAATCTTCCGTCGTACCTCAACGAGAAGCTTAACCGCTTTAGTTGTTGTGATGGCATGTTATGGCATAACTATCACCTTGTGATGCATTGAGAAGCTATGTCCCCCATGATACAGATCTCAAACAAAAGATTCTCTACGAGCTCCATGATGCACCATCAAGTGGTCCTCGGCCGTGAGAAGACATTCTTACGAGTGTCAGATGAATATTGGTGGCCACACCTATACAGGTGGGTAGCCAATTACATTCGATCATGCGAAGGGTGTCAGCGCGTAAATCCTGCACCTTCTAGTAGTGCGCCACTGAAGCCACTACCGGTACCAACTGATTGTTGGAAGTCGGTCAGTTTGGACTTCATTTTTGGCATGCCGCCTCATCGTCTTTGTTGATATAATGAGCAAAATGGTGCATTTATCACCGTGTAGCACCAAGATCGCAGGCAAGGAGGCAGCTTTCTTGTTCCTGGATCACGTGTATCGGCTACACGGGATGCCCGAGTCCATAGTTTTGGATCAAGACCCGCTTTTTACGTCAGGATTTTGGCGCCATGTGTTTGAGCTGCTTGATAGCAAGCTCCTCATGTCTACCGCCGATCATCCCCAAATCGATGGCCAGTATGAACGGGTCAATAGTGTTGTGGCGGATGTATTGCGCACAATAGCAACTCCCAAAGAATGAAGCAAACATTTGCTATTCGTGGAGTTTGCTATTAATAACAGTGTTCACGCCAGTACGGGTGAAACACAATTTATGTTAACGCACCATTCTCTGACGCTAGTCTCGTTTGTGCGCAGCCCGAGTCTTAGTGGGGGAGAGCCCCTCACCACGCTCGGAGAAAATGCGGAAGAGCGTAATGGTTTCGCCAATGTTATGGCAGAAACTTGCTCTAGTGACCCTGCCAGTGTCGCAGTGGTCACGACACAAGAGAGTGTCAAGTCGTAGTCACGACACACGTTGTCTGTGCTCAAAGCAGTGACGATAGGTCATCATTAGCAGCAACGACCAATGACCGACCTCTTGGTGGTGTCATTGGCGAGCTGGATGCAAACGGCATTAGAGAAGCTCAACGCATTGTGGATGACCGATTAGCCATCATACGTAAGGTCCGTGACGCGAAGGTTGATTTTCCACCGGTGGAGGAAGCAGAAGCTCCAGATCCATGTCCAATGGAAAGCTTACCCTATATTTTTGACCCTTAGAAGACGTTTGACGCGTTGCGTGTCGACGTGCCTGGGCTGGTTGCCGCTTACGAGCAGGCTCACCAGTTTCACCCGCTCCGCTAAGTCCCAATGGACTAGCGGAAGCAGTTTAGTGTGAAGAAGCAGATGGTATGTTACCATCCACTAGCTTACGCGCGCGCTCCAGCGCGAAGTTCGTTCGTTGCGGCCGCTGCCTTGCCGCCTCAGGGTGCGGCTTGGTACGTTGCAGGAATGCTGCTTCTTATTGGTCTGTTGTCTCGTTGGGAAGCAACACGACATGAATTGGGAAGGTACGGCCAAGCCGCTTTCTTTCTTCCGTCCACGTACGAAAAAAAAGACGCCATAATACTTATGTGCGTCTATAGTTGCACGCGCTAAGAGCGGTGCAACATCCCCATCCGCCACTGGCCATTCGGTTGGAGGGGGCATCGGTGGGATACTATCAGATGAATACGGCCTTCAAATCGGCGCGCTTGCGACATAGATGGACGGAGGTCCAGTGTTCTTGTTGGAGCTTTATGCCCTATTTCGTCGAAGTCGGACTCCCCACTGTGGATGTCCTGGCGTTCGTACGAAACGTTGACACTAAAAAAAATCTGCGATCCTTCGAGGATAGCGCTCTATTTGGTGATCGTCGAGATAATAGTAGCCGACTCAACATGCACAACTTTGTTGTTGTTAGACTGTGAAGTCACCGCAACATCACTTGAGTTGTTTACATGAGCGGTCTGTGCATCGGTGATGAAATCAACCGATCCACCCCCGTGCCACATGCTCTCACTGTCTTCATCATCCATTGATGATGGCAAGGGTGTAAACTCATTATAGTCTACCATTAATGCAGGGTCATCCTCCGCATTAGATGCGTTAGGTGAACCACCATGATTTGTAGATGGCGCGACCGCTGTACTAGCAGTCGGCGTCGTGACACTTGTTAAAAATTAGGTGATGCGACATGTGTGATATGGACATACGGATGGATTAGTGTGTCCATGTGTCAACAGACACTATAAGTAGTACTACACTTATAGGATACCAGTATGAGCTACTGTTCAAGCTCGCTGTAGCTCAAGTGGGTATGTGTGGCAGCCATATCCCAGAGGTCACCGGTTCGATACCCGGCAGCAAAAGTTAAACCTTAGGGTCCTGGTGTTTGGGGTTCACCAGCACTGTCCTGCCAGACAGCGACGTCCCCCATTTTTGTGTCAACGGAAAGCTGTGTGCCACATCAGAGATCCCGTTTTATGGGAAAGGAACATGGAAAAGGATCGGCTGTATTGATGGGACGGTTGGCTAAAGAATGGATCAGGAAAGATGAGTAGCAACGGTACTTATGAGTAGCAACGGTAGGAACGAGTTGGCACTCATAACATAATTCACTTTTGGTTTTGCTGCTTCGACCAACAGTGTTCTTCACTTCAACGCTCTGCTAACTTTAACAACACTAGCATCTTATTTCGTCGTCGCTTTATCGCGACGCACACGCTTAGTGGTCGAAGATGTGAGCGTCTTTGCAGGCGACTCACCGTCCTTCTCACGTTTAGATGGTATTCGAATGCCGTGTGGTGTCGCTCAGAGAAACAGCGCACTCACAGGCAGTTCAGGCGAAAAGGTACAGATGACGAGCAGCACGTCTTTGACGGCTCACTGTCAAGTGCTTCTCCTTCGTTGCGATTATTACAGAATGTGAACAGCCGTTTTGAAGCGGGGGGTGGTGTAACGGGGTCAAACAGTTGCACGAGACTTTCCGTGTAAAGGCACGGAAAAGTCTGTGAAAGGTTCTAAGTGCGGTACGCACTTAGACCTTTCATGTGGTTGGGGTACAGCAATCGCGTACCTACCAATGACGTCACTCCTCGATGTCATTGAGATACGTCATCAGCGCGCTTCTATTCAGTACTAATGACGTCATGGCCTGACGTCATTATGTGGTGTCATTGAGATAAGTCATCAGCGCGCTCATATTCAGTTTAAGCGCGCTGTAAAGACGGCATCTCATCATAGCGCGCGTCTAATCTTTTGTTTTTTAGCCAATAACAATTTAGCTTTCTGTTTTATTCATTAAATAGAAATCAGTCTTTAATTTGCAATCTTTGTAACGTGTGTGCCGGAGGAAGGGAAAGCGCGTACGAGCCACACTCAATACAAGCTTATATCTATCGATAAGGCAGTCATAGGACGCCCACCCGATCCTCACTGAACGCGAGAGAAGACGGTAAAACCTCTTCCTCGCAGGTGCGTGAAGGTGTGTCTTAAGGTATTGCGTGTCAGCTTTATGCGCCCGCCTACAATCCATCTGATAGAGACTAGATACGTGCTGGTCATCAGCTTCTCTTTCTCAGGAACATCTTTCTCATAGTGGTCAGCGCTTACCTAGAGTTGTATAAATATCCTGGACAATTAGTACGTTGGTATTTACGCGGCGCGTGACCTTGTGCACCGCGCTGTGTTATTGATCAAAAACCTGTTTTGGTTTGAGGAGGGTGGAAATAGTAAAAATGGGGGTGAAAAATCATTATTCTAAAAATAAAGTCTAAAAAAGTCGAAGTCGAGACTGAGCTAGTCATATCCGCAGCTTCACATAGAGCAGCCCGGTGAGCGAAAACCTCTTTATCAAGATCCGAAGAGGGTAAGGCATTGTCCTGGGTATGCTGGTGGCGCAGCAGCAGGACGTGCCAGCAGTAGGCCAAGGGGATTTACGGCCGACTGACATCCTTGCCCCTTGGGGGACGCGTACGAGCCTACAAGGAATGAATTCTTGCTGATGGTGGCTCCTTCTGTCGCTTACGTCCGCTTTGTCGGCCGCGCTTGCAGTCATCACCACAGGTGTGTGTGACAAAACAAAGCCAACCGATACTTCTTCTGTATAAGGCAGCAAACTACTACGAGCAGTATATATACCCCACACCGGCTTGGTTAATTTGGGTGCAATCCACTTTATACCACGTTTCTCTCTTAAGAAGACCAGCCCGACAAGCTCCAACGACGGCACTTCGCGTTTTTGCGAACGTACTCATCCGTCTTCGAGATCAACGTGTAAATATGCGACCTTGAAAATACAACACACATCCTTCGTGCTGCTCACCTTCTACTTGCGCTTCCCTACTATGACATTGATTGTTGTAACGTAGCCCTTTGGCAGTGTCACCTCGTCAAGCGCATGACGGGCTTTGTCTACAGAATTAAACAGATTTCTTATGAGCTACTTAAGCCCTTCATTCCCCGTTGAACTCAGTCGCGTGACAAGACCCAAGTGCGAATAGAACCCCAGGAAGCGTTTGGCTTGTGGGTTTGTCTCGCCTTCGTCCTACTTCAAGGAACTTGGTAAATCTACCCGCCTGTTCTGGGAAAGAGATATACTTTGCCTCCCCCTCGTTGAAGACAATTGCGTGGTCAGACCAATCGCGAGTAGAGCCCCAGGAAGTATTTGGCCTGTGAGTTCGTCGAGTAGCAACCTCCCTCAAGTCCCGCTATCGGAAGCAGTCTTCCTACCTAGCGGTTAACGAGAAAAGTGAAGGCCAGGAGGCTAACACCCCCGAGACAACAAGTAAAAGGTCAGGAGCGACAAGCTACCTGAGGAAATTTTTATAAGTCCACTCTCGATTAAGTCGATAGAGTTGCCACCTATTAGCCCACCCAGTGAAGCATATCCACTTGGGTCCTCATGTCGATCTCTCTCAATACCAAAACATATTCCTCTCCGTCCGATGCATTGAAGAGTGCAACCTACCAGCCGATGGGTATACAAAGTGAGTCATGGTCCATAGGCGGAATCAGGGGACCCCCCATAAGTCGGCAGTCCGGCACAGTGGGTGTTTTAAGGGCTCGTCACGCAGTTAAGAGAGCTCATTCCACCACAATGGTACGCGTGCCCGAATCTTCGGAAGACGTGAGATGTCACCGCGAGTCTCAAGGATAAGTGGATTCACAAGTCAAGATTGAGCAAAAGACCGAAGCGTCACTAGAAGATCGATCTCCAGTGACTAAAGAAAAACAAAAAACTAAGGATCGAAGGATCAACTGGTTCGTGGGAGGGTCCCGGTCAACATGGTCAAGGTTGATCTTACTGAAGAGGAACCTAAATACCCTCCCTGTGTCCTCGTAAAGGGCACCTTGGGTCATGATATCTATCAAACCCCAGAGGACCATCAGCCAATGGCGAAAGCCGAGAGGCTAAGGTCCCCGAAACAACAACAAAAAACCTCAACTTCCAAGCTGAAACAGTTCAAGATGAAGGAGCCAGGTGAAACCAAGTCAGTAGACCCCGAGATCTCAGGGCCGCTGACTTGGTCGGAAGCTGACATAACGATGGCCTACCACCGACGCAAGCTCGACACTTTCTTAATGAGCGACCCTGTTACGACTTCCCTCGAGTTCTGGCTGCTTGGACAGCTTTGTTGACCAATGTCGCCCCTTCCAAAGATATGGAAGACCACAGATGCAATCACCGCGCTAGTTACCTTCCTTCGGGAAGCCGGCATGGTGGCGGGGGGATTCGAGCCGGACGTCCTGTTTTGCCAAGGTTTCGACAATATCAAGATAACTTTACAGATATTACACAAGTGTTTGTAGATCCTCGTCGGAGTAAACCCAGTAAAGTTCGACTTATCCCCACCAGCTAACGTGAAGGCACCGTCAAGCAATATAGCCAGATGACGCTCCAAGACATCGAGGTCTACCCTCAAACTCAAATGGCAACCTGAAATCCACGGTCGATGAGGAATCTACCACGCGGAACCCTGCCGCCATGTACTCAGGTCACGGCGGGGAAGTCGTCACAAGGGTCATCTGCTAGCCCCGTGAAAAGGATGTCACTGGGACCTACCGGTACGACGTTGCTCCAGGCCGAGCGAGGAACGCGGAGTGAGAGCAGCGAGCTCACGAAACAGCGAAGCGTGGACAACCAATGGGACGCCGGGATCCTGATAGGTTGGAATTTCGGCCAATGAAAATCAGCACAAAGAGAACTCGAACTTGGGACTAGCAGAATCGAAAGACCAACGAGGAGAAGATCATAGTTAGGGTACCGGTTAAACGGTAATACAAGAAATCGACCACGGTCCCTCATGGGAAGGTCTGGTCCCTAGGAGTAGACCTCAGTTGCCTAGAGTCGACCGCGGCCCTCATTATTAGGCCCGGTACCTCATCGTAGACCTCGGTCCCTCAGAGTCGACAATGTTTCCTCATCGGCGGGCCTGGTACCTCTTCGTAGACCTGGTTCTTCATCGGTAGACCTAGACCCCTCATGGGTCGACTACATTCCTCGAGGAGCCCGCACCTGGCCATCCCATAGGCCGCAGAAGGGGATGATAGAGCTAGTCGACCTTTGCAAGCCTCACACAGCAAGCAGCGCATCCAAACCGGTCTGCAGGTCACAAAGAGCTTGAAGCATATCATCGACGGAGCGGCTAGCGTATACGAGGCACCAGGTTTGTTGATCAGCATTATAGGCGAGTCATCTACTGGGGCGGACGGCGTGGAAGCAGCATCTAGAACTTCATCCAGAATGGTGGATATCGTTGAATAGGTAGACTTGGTCCCTCCTCGGCACCGGTCCCTCCTCGGTGGATCCGGTCCTTCTTCGATAGACCAGGTCTTCCGATAGCGGTTCTTGAGTGGGGTGTTTGCTACTCAGGGGCCAAAAATCTCCCTTCCTCGGAACAGGCGGGTAGACTTACCAAGTTTCTTAACGCACGACGAAGTCGTGCCACGTGGATCGCAAACTGAGTAGTATTTAATATCGTCCTATCTTTTAACTTCTTTACTCTATTCTGCCCTTGTGATCTGGCTCTTTATGTGACTGGTCAGGAGAAGCCGAATCTTGAAGGACCAAGGTCAACCGATCAGGGACCAGGTCAACCGATAAGAGACCAGGTCTACCAATGAGGGAAGAGATCTTTTAGTGAGGGACCGCGGTCTATCCTTAAGGAACGCGGTCTACTCGTGAGAACCGGATTCACCAATGAAAGTTTGTAGTCCTCTTCTTTCGGTACCGCTTAACCGATACTCGAGCAACGGTCTTCTCCTTGATTGGCTCTGCGGGTCCATCTTCCTCGAGGGTCTGACCCCATTCGTGACTCCTTCTCTTAGGCGCTCTTTCCTTGAAAGTATACCCTTGTCCCTTCGTCCTGATAGTCTCTGGGTCCATTATCGCTTTCGAACACACTTCACCACGGCCGCCCCCTGCACTTATTCAGCCGGACAGCGGTTCGAGCAAGCGCATGTCGTCACCGCCCCTCTCTCGTAACTTCGTATGCTTGATTCGTTAGTAGTTTTTTTCTGATCGGTGTCGTTCTAGCCATGTCTTCGCCTGGGTCGGACCTACCCCCTGAGGAAACCCCTTCGGTCGACTCCACACTGGTAGTCTACCCACCGGCTTAAACATCGTTCCTCAGTCGGATGTCACGACCGTCGACTCCTCTTCCACGTTGGTCGCGTCGGTGGGTGACCCGGTCATCTCCACTCAGTCAGCCGTCACGATTGTCGGCTCCTCCGCCACGCTTATCGCGTCAGTGGGTGCCCAGATTGCCCCCACTAAGTTGGTCGTCACGACCTTCGATTCGTCCGCCACATTGGCCGCGTCGGTGGGCGCCCGATCACCTCCACTCAGTCGGTCGTTACGACCGTCGTTTCGTCCGCCACATCGACCGCGTCGGTGGGCGACCCAATCGCCTCCGCTCCGTCTGCCACCAGGACCGTCACCTCACCTGCCACGTTAGCCGCGTCGGTGGATAGCTCAGTTGCTTCCGTTCTGTCGGCCGCCAATACCGGCAACTCACCAGCCACGTTAGCTGCGTCGATGGGCGTCCCGTTGACTTCTACTCCGTCGGCCACCGCGACGGTGGACCCATTCGCTACGCAATCCGACCTCCGCTCTGTGCGCCAGACCTTGGTCGACCTTCAGGCTGCCATGACAGCTCATGCGCGCCGTATGGCTTACGTCGACTGTTCTCTCGGGCGATTACTATATGGCCCAATGTGGACGACTTTAGGACGAGCTGCGGGACCGCTCCAGCCTGATGGCTCAACTCTGCGAGGAGTTATGGCATGAGGTGTCTATGGTCGAACATCTGCGATAGCGGATTCACTATCCACAGATCCAGCAGACTCTCCTCGAGGTCCAGCTGGAAGATGCCTCTCGATTCCCTGGAAAGAAATTGGTTCCCCCCAAAGCGACCGCCCCGCCCAAGGGATCCAGTTTGGGATAAGGTCCCACTTCGGACGACCCCCCTTCCTCTCAGAGTTTACGCAAGCATCCTCGTCGGACATCAGCCCGAGTGTCCGCCCAGTCAAAGAAGACCTCGAAGCTCCACGCGTCGGCCACCACGGCTTCGTCAATGCGTCCTTTGGAAGTGTCTGGTGGGCCTTCTTCTCCCGTCGAGTTAGGTCCTTTTGATGACGGCTCGAGCGTATACAGCGAGGTGGTGCGGGCGACCTTGGCCAAGTCGCGGTCTTCTGGTCGTTGCCCCGCTAAGGTTGCGAAACCTTCGGCTTCGGTGCTGTCCATCCAGTATTCCAGATCTCCCGCCGTCAAGTGGCCGATCCGGCCTGCGAACCGTCTGGGCGCCGCGTCGGCCGCGGCTTCGACCACGGGGTCTGCAATTACCGAAAAAACTTCGTTGAAACGGGCGATGTATGGGTCTTCGGTCTCCGACACCGAGTCGGTATCCGGAAAGAAGGACACCCGGCGACCTTAGGTGGCCCAGATCCGGCAGAGGATCATTTGCTTCCGCCGGCGGACATGATCCCCGGTCTCGTGCAGAAGAAAACTCTCACGAAGGAGGAAGTGGCACCGTGGTCCGTGTACCTGGTCAGTTCGTGAAGCATCGTGACGATGAGTCCGAGCGACCTGGTCGACCGTCTCGACATGCCTTGGGGGTGGTTGCCCCCCCACCCTCGACAGTAACGTCGACCGTCCCTCAAATTGGAAGTCCTCCCTGGTTACCCCCGCCATGGGCAAGGGTTTGCTGGCCGCCGAGCCTTGGGTTCTCGTCCTAGTTCCGCTCCCGTCCGTGTCGTTTCAACAGATAGGCTGGTTCGCCAAGTTGACTGCGGCTTACGAGCGGTTTGATGGAGACCATAGTCAAGCACTCTGGGAAGAGCAAGCGCGCACGAGCCTGTTCCTCGCGTCGTATTACAACGCTCGCAAGAAGCGTCGGGGTCGAGCGGTCCAGACGTGGCGGGACGTGATCGGTCTGATCTATCAGGGGACGAGTCTCGGTCGATGCGATCTTGACATCTTCTTGGATCCCTTCTTCGCCATATTCCTCTACCTCACTGTGTGATGTATTTGTTATTACGGCGTGAGGAAGGGTCCAATCCGGTCAATCTGCTCGAGGATCTTAAGATCTCCGACTCGGCGTTTCCATGGCTTACGCAATACTGACTGTTCCTCGGAACCGCATCCAGTCACCTTGGTTCCTCTCATCAAGAACAAGTTTGTTCCGTCCTCTCAAATTTGATTAAATTGAATATACTTGTTTCCGTTTCGCTCGTGTCATTACATCTTCGCGTCTCGGCTTATTTGAACATGGCTCGGCTTCGAAACTCCGGTCGACCTCTGAGAACCTAAATCTACTCATGAGAGACCGTGATCCATCATAGGAGACCAAGTCCACCCATGAGGGACCGCGGTCCACCATAAGAGATCAGGTCCACCCATGATGGACAGGGGTTCACCCCTAGGACTTTCGAAACGCAGCTCTAGTTTTCATGACTCTGCATAGATTCGAACCGATTATGACTCGTCCGCTTGCGTTCAAACTCTCGAATTAAGGCTCCACAATTCAAATCAAGTTCACCATGTGTGGATGAACTTGATTAGGGGTCTTCGTACCCATTCCAACGAACAAGAAAATCTCGTTGCTGTCGCCCATACCGTATTTTCTTACCAGTACGGCTCTCCAAAATCTCCTCGACCTCGTATTCACCCTCTTCCAATTCTCGTACTCAACTGTCTTCCAGCAGTAGGCAATCGTCAAAGTCAACCCGATCTGCTTGGTTAAGTGCTAACTCGTTGTCTGTTCGATCAGGGAATTTCCTGAACCGCTTGAGCTTGAACATGTGTACAATCAGGAACACTCGGTATTCTCGTACCACGGGTTTTCAAACATACTACATGGTCTTCCACCGGCTTCAAAACGCAGAAAGGTCCATGCCAAATATCATCCAGTATCCTGGCATAACCTTCTTTTACCCAGTCAAGAAAGAGCTACACTTGGGTTCCCGGTCTAATTTTGTGGTCGACCACCCCTTCGTTCTGCAATTGCACTCGCATCTGACTCGCCTCTCGCACTTTCTCATTCACCTACTCTCTTGCTCGCTGGTACTGGATCTGAATGCGGTACCTTCACCTTCTGGGTTCAGATTCCTGACGTCGGACGTTCACTGTCGGTAAAATGGCTTCAAGGGTGGACCTGGCATCCCAACCGTGGACCAAATAAAAAGTCGTTTCTTTTCGTACCCGGTCCTGTGCGGTATTGATCTCAAGCGTAAACAGATTTGAGTACTCGTCCCAGTCCGGATGCCCTACGTCCGCAACAAGATCCGGTTGGAGTCTGGATCATCCTCTCCGCCGTACCATTAGATTGGGGTCGGTAGGCTATTGTCGCTTGCTGACGTTGACCCGCCATACGGATAAACGCTAGGAAGAAATCCAACATAAATCCTGGTTCTCGATCATGACGGATCGCCTCTCTAGCCCCAAAACGACGGAAAACGCACTCTTCATATCCCTCATCGACCATCTGAGCTGTCCGTGACACGCTAGCCTTGGCCATTACATATCCGGTCAATAGATCAACCCATATCAGAAGTTCTACAAATCCTTTATACAACTTAAAGAGAGATGGAATATGGTCCATTGCTATAACTTGGAAAGGATAAGTCGCTTCGATACTCCCAGCGCTCCTCCCTTGTAGGGTAGGTCCGCCTTTTCCAGTCCCGCAATCTATGCAAGAACCCACATATCTCTGCACGCTCCGAAACATACCTTTCCAGTGACAGAACCGTCGTATGCGTTGGTAGGTACACCCAATTCCTGGATGACCCCCTTTTAAACTCTTATGGTAGTGGTGGAGAAAGTCAGTCTGGAGACTTTCCGGTACCACCAATCTGACCGTCGTGTCACGGCCTTCTCCCTCGACTCTAGCGTTTGGACAATATACCAACAATCCTTCCTCGCTTACATATAATATTCGTACATTTTGCCGCACTTTTTAGCGGATTCCACCGACAGGTCATTCCAGTCTCCTTTCCGATATGCCTTCAAATCTCGTACTCAGCTCTCTTCTTCTTGCGCCTTTCGAATTCGGTCCACGCGGAGTCGCTGTACTACCTTCTCTTGCATAATCTCTCCAGATATCCTGATAAAAGACCGCGACCGAATTACCGCAAATATTTTGGTCGAGATGTTTAGTTCTTTAGAAATTAGCAGCTCCGCTAGACGATTGATTGCATCCAAGCCTGGTCTTTCTTCGCCCGGCACCGAATTGATCCTCCCGTTTTGGTGCAAGGCGGTACTAGCCAACTGATCTGCGCTCTGGTTCCAATCTTGTTTCACGTGCAGGATCCGGTGAGAAGGTCACGATTGGAGTTCGTTTAAAGCCCGGGATAGTAGAGGTGATAGACCCGAGGTCTTACACTCAATCTCCCCTCAAATCTGCCACACCACTAAGTTGGAATCTCCACAAATAGTCAACCTTCGCCGCTACAAAGGTTTCAACAAGCTAAATCCCAGCAACATACCCTCATATTCCGTAGATGTATCGAGATATTTGGAGGCGGATTCGACTATGATCCAAGTCGGGAGTCTCCATACGATAGCGCTACACCCCCTTGCTTGACACGGACTGACCCATCGAAACTCATTACTATAGTTCTTCGTTTAATTCCACGGTGGGGGTGGGTAGGTCGATAGTCTGCCTCGTCTGCTTCTTAGGGGCAATGGCGACCATATTGAGTCTACACTCTCTCTCGAGGGGTGACACTGGCTGACAACGACCCCCAGCACCTGGTCTTCACCTTCTTTACACTTCACGATCTCCAAAGTCCACTGAGACACTAGAGAGGCCCAGTTTCCTAAGCGTCCCTGCAAGCCGGTAGACTTTACCAACCATGCCAATGTCGGGTGTATTGTCAAGACTTTGAGGGGCTGAGTGACTAGCATAATGAAGCAGGTCTCCAGTATATGCAATAGGGACAACACCTCTTTCTCCACAGTACTGTAATTTATTTCGTTAGCCTTGAGGGTTTTGCTTGTAAAGGTTACCGGCATGAGCAATCCTCCATAATCCTGTAGCAGTGACGTCGAATGGCCCATTCACTCGCATAGACAATAATCACGGCTTCTCTTGTTGGGTCGAAGTGTCTCAGAATTGGCGCCGTGGCAATTTTATTCTTGAGCATGGCAAAGGCTATTTGAGCGCGGGTCCACCTTTCTTCTTTTTCATCCTTAATGGTGGCATTATTATCTCCCTTCAACTGGTTTCGTCGGGCATGAAAGTCCACTTCTCTCAGCTCGTAGAGAATGGATGCTTACACGGCGTAGTCCTGAATAAACCTGATATAGTAATTTAAGCTTCCCAGAAAAGGTGGCATGGACTTCAGTGTCATTGGTAAGGGTAGGTCGACCTGAGATTGAGGTCTTTCGGGTGAGCCTCTAGCCCTCCACTAGATACTTGATGTCCAAGGTAGTCGACCTTCCGACATCCCCACGAGCTCTTGACTGCACTGATCAACAAGTTCCAGTAGTCGCACACATCAAACAACCGTTCCACATTTGTTCACAACGCATCCCATGATTCTGCGGGGATCAGAATGTCATCTATATATGACCGTCGACCCGGGATCGAGGAAGTCAACTTCTCATCTAGTTCTCCCACCTTGAACAAATCCTCGGACCCATCTGTCTCCGCTTCTGGGGGATTCGTAAAAAACCATATAAAGCGTTATCTAGGAGTCTTTGATATATTTGGGGCGCGTTCTTGAGCCCAAACGGCATCCGCATCCATTCAAACAAACCCAGTTGGGTAATGAACGCCGAAATTCGTCTCGCCTTATCAGTCGTACCGACTACCCAAAAACCTCTCGCCATATCCAATGAGCAATACGATAATGCCTTATTCTGGTCTTCCAATAGGTCATTAATCAGAGGCATGGGGTAAACCATAAAGTTGAGTCAGGTCGTTCACCAACCTGTAGTTGATGCATAGCCTGATGTCCACCCCATTTTTCTTCACAATGATAACGATTGGGCTGGTCCAGGGTGACGTCGAAGGCTGTATATTCTTTACAGATAACAGCCCCTTAATCAGATCGGCCAACTTCTCCTTAAATTGAGTGTCCACGTTACGTGCACGTTGCGCGATCGGCTTTGCATTTCCTTTATCAATTTTTTTTAGTAAATATAAATTAAAAAAATAATAACTAATAATAAAAAGTATTCTTTCAAGTCCAATAAATGTTGAAAACTTAAAATTTTATTTCTAATTATGCCTCAATTCGATCAACTTTCATTTTTTAATCAAGTTTCATGGTTTTTATTTTTTTTATTACTTATTTTTCTTACCTAAAATCTGCTATAATTTAAATTTTTGAAAAAAAAATTAATTTCTGACAATGAAAAAAAATCAAATTAATTTTGAAAAAAATATTTTTTTTATTTGATATTCTTATAAAAAATGTTCAAATTTTGAATTATTTATTATTAAAAATTATCAATATATAAAAAAATTAAAACGCAATTTTTTTTAAATCAAAAAATTAAATTTTTTTAGATCAAAGATTTTTATTATTTAGCATTTTTTTATTTTTTTTAATTTTCACACATAGCCCCTCGAGCGGCTGGCGGTAAGGCATTCCCTTACCCCATCAACAGATGTCATCTCTTCCAAATGATTGTTCGTAGCCTGTCCACCTCTTCTGGAGTGTTCCCATCCGGATCAGGGATCTGTATATCTTTCAACCCAATAGTTTTAGAAGAGGGGTCCACTTCTGGTATGATTGCTCACCCTCAATTTATGTCTTCGGCCGACAGGTCTCCATTTTCGAATGTACACACTTGTTCATCGTCTCGTGGCGATTTGTTCGCCTCGGCTTCCTCTTCTTCGACTGCGATCGCTCCCGGTGGATCGTCTTTGGGGCCACTTCGTACTTGAGGGGTCTCGTCTTGTAGGGGTACCTCTTATTCGCGTGACTGCTCTTTTCTCTCTGGTGACGGCTGGTGTGACAAATCCATCATTGGGAATGAAGTATTCGACTGCTGCAAAATACGTGGCAGGATATTGTACTGCGGGGTCTCCACGATTGGTTTCTCGTCTTCCTCCTCGAGGTCAACTTGAAGGTCGACCTGGTCGGTGGTGGCTTTGTAGTCCAGGTTCAGCCATTCAGCGTACCTTTGACAGCCTACCGAGACGAAACCTTGTGCTCTTGGTATTTGATCCTTCGTCAACTACATACCTATCTTGGTATCATCATGTAATATTAACGTGTGGGGCTAATGTTGGACTTCCTATTCCCCGGGTCATAGTTGTAACCCATCACTCTCTACCTGTGACCCAAATCCTCCATAGATCTGAGATCGACCTTTTAAGGGGTATCTCCACACATCCACCGGCAAGTATACGGGCATATTGTCTCAACTTTACGTCTGCGACTCGATTATTGTAAACTTTCCTTTTTCCGTAGAGTTTTGTCCAGACTCCGTTAAGGAGACAGAGTGTTCGATCCGCCAGATCTAGCCGTATTCCAGCCGGGACCATGAAATCCATTTCTAAGAGTGCATCCTGATCCACCATAGGGCACACCCACACCTTGAACACATACACTAAATTGCAATTTAGGGTGACCTTAATGCGAGTGCGCCCTTCCGTAGAGTATACCGATTCTCCAATGCCAATGCATTCTTGTCGTTCGCTTTCGTCAATATGGCAACCTACCTTACGAGCAAAGGCAACATCCAAAATGGATATCTCGGCGCCAGTACCGAACAACAAATTTGCGCGATCGTTGTTGACCTTCCCAGAGGCTTTGGCTCGTTTAAATCACTTAGTCGGAGCGTGAACTTCCAGTCCTCGGGATTTTCCAGGCAATAGGTCTAACTCCATCACTGCACTTTCCCGGGCGAAATCATTAGGTTCATCGAGAGAGACAACATGGACCATGGGATATTTTCCAATCTTCGATATATTATCGGTCTTCTCAATGGAACCCCCCCTCTCCTCCTCGGGCTGCTTTTCCACATATGCAAAGATACAAACAATGTGGAACGCTCGACTCGTACCATATTCAAACCTGGTGAGCGTTCTAATTTATCATCTTCTCTGCTTTCTCGGGCAGCATTCCGGCGTGCTTGGTGGGATTGTACCATTGACGAATCAAGTCGTAGAAGTCCTCCAGCTGGCACTGCCCCGCTTCATGGGTCGCTCCGCATCCCCGATATACGAACAAGCAGCGATCCGATTGATGTCTCTTCTCTCCGCAGTGGTCACAGGTCATTCTCTTCCAGCATCTCAAGTCTCCATGTCCCCTGGACCCGCAATGGGTACATCTCACGTTTGACTCGGCCGACGTATTACGGGTTCCTGGGTCTTCTGCTTGTTTCCGATGTTTGTCGACCTCTCTTGGGGGCCGGTCCCCCACGGTTCTTGGACTTGGGTCCCTTTCCGCTTTCGCTAGGTAGATCCGTCTCAGGTCTCCCTCGTTATCCGAATTATCCAGGCTGGATCCCTCCGAACACGACTTTTCTAGGGTCGCTCAGACTGCATGCACAGAAAGGCGGTTTACATCGTTAGGTCGATCCGGATGCTTAGTTACCTTCTGTCGGAACTTGCTGGAACCATTCAGCGTCGTGCCTTCTTCTTCTGGCGTGCCTTCAATACTTACTCCAATTCTTCCACGTCTGCTAGACGCAGCATTGTTAATTGATCTGCAACTCTAGGTCGTCTACGGTCTCGATGTAGTTCTCGACGTGTTCCTCCTGGATCTTGGGTGATCCATTCTTGAGCTTCATCTTCTCCCTGAATGCAATCATGTTCAGGTGGTATAGGTAGTCCAACGGGGATTCGTCTGACCTCTTCTTCGCATGGTAGTACTGGCAGGCAACTGGTACCCCCAGACCACAAAACTCCATCTAGAATTCTTGTAGCAGGTCCTTTCAATTTCCTCGAACGGAACGGCCCAATTGGCGGTACTACTTCTGCGCCGACCCGATCAGAGGTCCTCCGAATACAATACACTTTTCGCTGTCCGGTGCTTGGTCTCTTGCAAAGGCCGTCTTCACTGTGGTCACCCAACTGCTTGATTGGTCCTCGTCCAGGTCTCTACCATTAAACGCTTTGAGGTCCGAAGTTGCAGAATCATGATGCGAGGGACCATGTTGAGTCCTTGTCCCATCGTGGCATTGGCCATACTCGCCAGAGTTTCCTTCAGATCCAGGTCATCCGGGTCGTATTCGCACGAGCCGACCGACTCCATGTCGACGTCCGACATTGTGGGTTGTTTTGGGGCTTGAACCTCTCCACTCGGACCATTTCCAGTAGTCGCCAGTCGTGATCCCTGTCTCTCTGCGGTCTCTTATCGGTTAGGGCGTGTTGATGGCGCTTGGCAATCTTGTAGGAACCTTGCCATCGCCACGTCGAAGTATGCCTGAAGATTACCTACCGGGTCGGTAGGTGCTTCCCCCCCAGCATCTTCTCCACGTGGCGGTGTTAAGGTTTCGGGATGATTTGGTCGGTCCGCTATTGGACGAAATTGTAGCCTATCAGGAGTCCTCATTTCCGTTGGCTGTCCACGCGTCGCCCTGTCGTGAGCAGGCTGTTCCGCCGGCGCACTCGCGCGCAGGCCTGAAGTAACGCGGCACCGGTAGGTTCCAGTGGCATTCGGGCGACGTGGCTGGCCGTTGATGATCCTTGTGACGAGTACCCAGCTGAGGCCTGGGCACGCGGAGACTGGGTTTCGCGAGATGGCGGTTCCGTCGACGTGGGTCCGAGGTCACTGCTTGTGTTGGGGAGTAAACCTCGATGTCCTGGAGAGTATTTTGACTGTTTCTCTTTGGTTGTACACGTCTGCGGCGGGAGCAAGGTGTGTCTCGTGGGTTTTATCTCGACAAGAATCCCCACACGCTTGTGTAGTTTTCCGAACGTTGTTTTGATGCTGTCGAACCTCAGGGCAAACACGTCGTTTGGCTCGAACCTCTCCGCGACCATGCCTGCTTCCCGAAAGAGGGTCACTAGCGTGGTAACTGCGTCTGTGATCTTCCATATATTTGGAAGGGCGACAGTGGTCCGCCGAGCTGTCCAAGCAGCCGGACCTCCAGGGGTGTCGTCACCGGGTCGCTGGTCAAGAACTTGTCAAGCTTACGTCGGTGGTAGGTCATCGTTATGTCGACGTCAGACCAGGTTAGCGGCCCTGAGCGTTTGCGGTCGGCTGACTTGGTGTTGGGAATTGATGGCCCGGGACCTACCGACTTGGTATCGCGTGGCGCCTTCATCTTGAACTGTTTCGGCCTGGACGTTGCAATTTTTTGTTTTTTGTTATTGTTTCGGGGACTTTAGCATCTCGGCTTTCGCCGTATGCTGTTGGTCCTCTGGGGCATGATAGGTATCATGATCCAAGGTGTCCTCTGCGAGGACATAGGAAGGGTATTTAGGTTTCTCTTCGATAAGTTCAACCTTGACCTTGTTGACCTGGCCCCTCCCAAGAACCGGTCGGTCCTTTAATCCTTTGTTTTTTCTTCTTTAGTCACTGGCGATCGGTCTTCTAGTGACGCTTCGGTCTTTTCCTCAATTTTGACTTATGCATCTTCTTCCCCTTGGGACTCGCGGTGAAATACCGCGTCTTCCGAAGATCCGGGCACGCGCACCATTAAGGTGGAGTGCGTTCTCAAAACTGCGTGTTCAGCCCCCAAAACACTCACTGCGCCGGAATGCCGACTTACGGGGGGGGTACTCCGATTCCGCGTATGGACCTTGACTCTCCTTGTGTACCCGTCGACTGGCGGGTTGCACTTTTCGGTCGACTCGGACGGAGAGGGAGATGTTTCGGTCTTGATAGAGGTAAACCTGTGCCCCATGTGGATATGCTTCATTCGGTGAGCCGGTAGGTGGCCACTCGATAGACCCAGTAGAGAGTGGACTTATAACGAAGTTCTTCAGGTAGCTTGTTGCTCCTTGCCTTTTCCTTGTCGTATCGGGGGTGTTAACCTCCTGGCCTTCACTTTGCTCCCTAACCGTGTGGTAGGGAGACCGCTTCCGATAGCGGGTCTTGAGTGGGATTTTGCTACTCGACGAACCTACTGGCCAAAACTTCCTGAGGTTCTATTTGCACTTAAGTCTTACCTCGCAACTGTCTTCGACGGGTGGGCCACAAATCTCCCTTCTCCGGAAAAGGTGGGTAGAATGGTACCCACCTTTTCCGGGGAAGGGAGATTTGTGGGGCCCCCCGTCCCTTAACGCACGACGAAGTCGTGCCACGTGGATCGCAAATTGAGTAGTATTTAATATCATCCTATCCTTTAACTTCTTTACTCTATCCTGCCCTTGTGATCTGGCTCTTTATGTGACTGGTCAGGAGAAGCCGAATCTTGAAGGACCAAGGTCAACCGATCAGGGACCAGGTCAACCGGTAAGAGACCAGGTCTACCAACGAGGGACCCAGGTCTACAAACTAAGGACCCAGGTCTACCAATGAGGGACCCAGGTCTACCGATGAGGAACCAGGTCTACCATAGAGGGGCCCAGGTCTACCAATGAGGAACCAGATCTTCTAGTGAGGGAACGTGGTCTATCCTTAAGGAACGCGGTCTACTCGTGGGAACCGGATGCACCAATGAAAGTTTGTAGTCCTCTTCTTTCGGTACCGCTTAACCGGTACTCGAGCAACGGTCTTTTCCTTGATTGGCTTTGCGGGTCCATCTTCCCCAAGGGTCTGACCCCTTTCGTGACTCCTTCTCTTAGGCGCTCTTTGATTGAAAGTATACCCTTGTCCCTTCGTCCTGATAGCCTCTGAGTTCATTATCGCTTTTGAACGCACTTCACCACACTTCTGGCATGTCAATCTCTTCCAGCACCCTCGATCATCGTGTCTAGTAGATTCAAAATGGATGCACTCCTTCGATCGCCCACCACGATCGTCTCCATCTCTTTCACCAGTGTTCTTCTGCCAGGTGCGGTGATCCTTGTCCTGCTTTTCTTGGTCGGATGTAGTTGTTATACAAACTCGACGACGGTCCACTTTCTTCTTCGGATCCATTTGACTTCGATTCCGATCCGCTGCTTTCGACTTTCTCGCGGATCACTCGTACCGCCCGAGCTGTCTTTGACGACATCGGGCTTGAAGACATGGTCGTTCACTGATGGAATTTGTTCGATCCCATCAACGCTTTCATCTGGCGATTCACCATCCGTTGGCACGCACGTAAAGTTTCCTCTACCTTGTCAACACCCATCAATCGCAGTACGGCCAGCTGTTTTGCCAGATCACGATCATCCAGCGTAGCAATGAAGTGCTCCACATGTTCGCGACGTGTGGCCGAGGTAGCCAATCTTTCTTCTTTGATTGCGATCTTGACGAGTTTTGCAGCAACATTATGGCGATGCAGGTACTCCAGCGGGGTTCATTTGATCGCTTCCGTGCGAGATAATATTGCCTAGCCACAGACACCCCATCCCCTCCATACTGAATCATGAAACAATTCAGCAATTGTTTCCACTTGTGCCGTGTAGATCGACTCAGTTGGTTGTACCAGTTTCGTGCTGGCCCTATGAACAGGTCGCCGAAAACCAAAACAATTTTCTTCGTCTGGCGCCTGATCGCGCAGGAACGCCTATTTTACCTCGCTGATCCAGCTTCTAGCCCGATCCTTATCTCTTTCTTTGCCACTGAATTCTTTCAGCTCCGTCATCGCTTACACGCGAATATGTTGGAGAATTGCACCACCATTCTGCAATGTTTCTGTGGTGGCTACCATCGCACGTCTCCGCTCTTCTTGCCCTGATTCATCGGGATCGGCATCTTCAGGATCGAAAATGTCCGATTGCATCTCAGTCGATCGGACCGATTCCATTTCGACATCTGGGGTGTATGCTTTGATCCTTTGGCTAGGGTAGATCACTTGATACGCTTGTTCTCGTTGGTTTTGTTGAAAACATTCCCAGGCTTCCTCGAGGTACGCCTGCAGGTGTCCTTGCGTAAACAAATTTGTCTCTTCCTTAACACGTGCGGTAGTCGATCGTGGTTTGATCTTGATCGTCTCAACTCTATCGCGCAGATGTGCCGCCCCACTTGGACCTAGAGACATCCGCTGAACATCGATCAAATCATCCGGCTCGATTTCAGATTCAGCTGACGCGTGCTGCGACGATCCGGTGTGGTATCCCCTCGGGGTGTCTACAATAGCTGCTTCCGCTTGATCCGTAGGATCACACTTATCCGTCAGGGGAAATAACTTATCATATATCGATCGATACGCGTGGGTCACTCGACCTTGTTCTGACTCCAGCAATTTGTTCGCGTCGAACACTCCGGCAAAAACAATTAGCGTCATGTAGCAGTCGTGTGATACCGTTGATCTCGTTCAGCGTGTTAGACACTATTGCCGGTGGGGGTATCGGACCCTTAATCCCTCGATCAGCTTGGGCTTCATTCCCCGGAGCACTGGGTCGCTTGATAGCAGATTATTGAGTGTATTCCACTGATATCCCTTCGCTAACTGATTCAGCTGCCAGCCTTCCATCTTCATATTGTCGTCCACGAACTTTATCGGTCGATTGATCGAATTCAAGCTGCGATCGTGCTGATCCGATCTGGGCGCTTCTTTCTTCACTCGTGCTGTCTTCACGTTCTTCGTCTTTGACTATGCTTGAGTGGTCTTGGGTGATAACTGCTCGGTTTTATCCGGATGGTTTTCACCCAGCAGATCGTGCTTTGCGGCGCGATCCCCGAAGGGACCTCAGGGGGGTCGAGATTTCTCTTCCAGATCGATCGATCGATCTTCCTCTTTCATATTCTTGTCATCAGAGCCCATCCCAAAACTTCGATAATCTGGGGATCCTTTAAAATTACGCGTCGGCGGCGATCCCTCTGCCTCTGACGCTTCCATATTAAGTTCTGTCTTGATTTCACCTCTTCACTCCGGGACTCACGGTAAAATCCCGAGTCACCAGAAGATCCGGGCATGCGCACCATTGTGGTGGAGTGGCGATCGCTCATTTTAAGAGGCGATGCCAACTCTCCACTGGTGCCCAGACGACCGACTAACGGACGGGGTACTCCGATACCGTGTAGATGTATTCCTTCCTCACATTGTGTACCCGTCCGTAGGGCGGGTTACACTCTTCTCGGTGGACTCGTGTCGAGGGAAAACTTGGCCGTGTTGGGAATGGGGTTTGTGATCGCGCGGAAACCTTCACACGATCACGGGCATACTTGTAGATTACTTAATGTAAGCCACCTAGACCTCAACGAGATCGCCTTGTCCACTATGTGGATGCTTGATACGCGAGCCTTCTGACCACTTGAGCCGTCTCGCGATCTTGCGCCTTGTCCTTTACGTTCTTGCTGCGTGCAATCGCAGTTAGGGATGTCTTGATAATTCTTGATCCCCAGCCAATTATCTGGGGATATCACTTGGTTTTAGTATGTAAGACTTTCTTGACGTCGGGAGGCCAAATATCCAGCCCGGAAGAGAAGCCGACACGTGTACTTAGAAGCAAACAGAACTCTGTTTACTGCTAACCAACCAAAAGCTAAAACTACCATTGTGTCTGTCTGTATACCAGGGTTTCTGCCATATGTCTTTTACATTCCGTTGATCATTCCTTTGCATATGTGCCCCACTCCTGATTGATCGTCGATCACCTTCCTGGCCCGCTATCACCCTCGATCTCCGATCATATTCTCAACCTTGATCACCCCATATATTCTCGATCCTGGTATCTTGATAATCGATCTTGGTATCTTGATAATAGATCTTGGTATCTTGACAATCGATCTTGGTATCTTTATATATGGTCTCAATATTGCGCAGCTTGATAGCCAATCGACTCTTCTCGACGATCAGTCGTCGTTTTCGATCAATCCACCCATCAATCACATATAATTTCCTTAAATCACTTTACCACACTTGCAGCCACCATTAGTTCTTGCGACTGTAACGATGTACCCTAAAGTGCTAGTAAAAGCATATGCGGAGGCACAAGAATTTCGTAGGGCCATAGGTCTGTTCTGGTGGAGTGAGCATGCACTTAATTAATCAGGATTAATTGAGATCTGCTCTGCGATAACGCTTTTACTCTCCTGGCAGTAAATCTGAGCCGATGGTCGGTCACGTTAGCCAGAAATAGGCTGTCATTGAACAAAGCTTCCATTGAAAGTAGCATACTCTCAATTAAGTAAGCAAAAAAGGCGTCCATTTAACAATTTAAAGGCGTGCCTTATACATATATATCGATATACCTAATGAAATCTTTTTGGTTTTCTGTCACCCTCAGTTAGTTACACGCATCCACCAACCTCATAACGCGTTGAACTAAAGCTCGCCGATCCAAGGTTATTGCGTCGCCGATGTGAGGATCGCGTATCTGCTTTCCTCTTCTTCGGTGAACGGACTAGTTTTACAACAGCAGAGGTAATTAATCGGGCAGAAACAGGAGCATTGGCTCCATGTTCGTCGAAGGCACCAAACAAATTCTAGTAGCAGCCACAATCTAAGTAGTGAGTCTGGAGCTATAGCAGCAGATAACATCACTAGCGGGGGCAGGGTAACCAAATTCATTATTTTCAGACCCGAACACCAAGGACTAACGAGATATCATCGTGGTGGGCACCAGTCCAGATGCACCAGAGGTTACGGTTACTGCAGGTTTGGATTTTTTAATGGATTGGATCAAGGCTTCATCGAAGAATTCTAGGAGTCTTGAGTTTCTTGACCGGCACTTTCTGCGATGTCGTAGTTTCATGAGTATAGAGAATGGTGAATGCCTTTCCTTTAGGTGGCTCGAATGTGGCGGAAGACGCAAGCATATACAATGCCGAAACGTTCGCCGACACAGAAATAAGGATAAGGTATGATTCAGCAACCGACAAAGCGCCAGTGATAAGAGTCGGAAATCAAGACAGCGACGCAGGAGGTGCACCGGGTTGCAAAGGCAAGAGATTCGCCTGTCAAACTTGACTCGGGAGTGAAAGAGTAAATGTTAAGAGACCATCGAATAGAGTCGATATTACAGAAAATACGAGGAAGAAACAGTGAGCCACAATGAGCCTTCGCCTGGACCAACTTAGACGCCGGAGACTGGCAGATGTAGGTGGAGAGCTCTGGGCCGGTGACAGAAATGAATCTGATGATGAACCCAGTTTTGGAGATAAATCACATATCGGGGGAAAAGGCGCCGTCGAAGACGTAAGTATCACCTCGGCGGACGTAGTGGTCGACGACAAAGACGACGAAGAAGTAAATCACGGCATATTTAAAGGATATGTTCCGATAAAGCTAATAATGTACTAAGGTACGACGAGTCCATTAAAGCCACCCGAGCAATGGTGAATTAATCTGCCGCGAAAAGGAAGTCAAAGTCTCAATCCCAAAAGTGATAGTCTGAGGAGCCGACGACCCTCCAAGCAAAATTATATCAGGAAAATGCTAGGCAAGAAGTCCACAAGCCAAAAATATAGATTTAACTCACGATGATTTAGGCCAAGAACGTTCAGTCGAGCTGCGGTAGCCACAATGAGGTTAGGACTTAGCAGCCACCGGATGTTACCACGTCTCAGGAGCGCCTTTATCTGCCAAATTAGATCCCGCTGATTATTTATAGTTTGCCTCGCAACCCAAAGATAATGAATATCACCGTTGAACATAGCAAATGTAGCATCTAGGCGTTGAAAGAGATAAGTGGCAGCAACGCCATGAAAAGTGGATTAACAAGCTTTTGCTTCGGCAAGTTGTTGAGTGAGTTGTTCGATCGATCGGTCATGATCCGCAATACTGGTCCTAAGATCAGTAATCAAAGGCTTATTAGAACAAAAATCATCACGCTGCTTATCAGTGTGGCGAATTCAGTCTCAAAAAATTGCTGATGTGAGTTACGATCTTTCACTTGCCCAGACTTGCCGACTCACGAGGGGGTACTCCGATCAGTGCCTTGTTGTATAGCCTTGTGCTCACCTTGTGTACCCGTCGGTTGGGCTGACTTGAGCTCTTCGTTACGGCCTTGGGACTTGTCGACCTTGCTTTGTACCATCAAGAAAAGACCCAAGTTTCTTTCCACAAACAAAATTTAGTCAGCTATCAATACATTAAGAACCACTTGTTGAAAAAAATCACAAATTGAATTCTGTATTAGGTATAGTGATCCCTTCATTAAGCTAGAAAATATTACGAGTCGGAAGGGTGAAATTATAATACTGTGGCCAAGATGAATTTCCAACATTCTAAACCTGCTTTCTGGCTGTCTGTATAAATAGCACTAGGTGTACCTTAAAAGTCCTGCTGAGTGCGATATAGTTGGTCACCTCACGTGTGTATCTGCGAATAATGCTAAGTGAACCTTACGTGTCGCCCTAAGTGTGATGTAGCCTCTCAACTCCTGTGTACATGTCTGTGGGGAACGCTAAGTGTACCATACATGTCGCAATAAATGCGGTGTAGCCAGCCTATAGTGGACAGTGTCTGCAAATAATCTAACTTGTACCTTATGCGTCTTACTAAGTGCGATTTAGCATTTATCCCATGCTCACAGGTCAATAGGCATCATATGTGTAGCTCTTTGATTAGGTCACTAACTGCGACGGAGAAGTGTGTACTATACACCAATGCCCGCACATTATTGGCTCAAAGAGAAGCGAATTTAATCTAAAAATGTTCATATGGTTAAACAGGAATAGATTATCGTCACATTTTTCTTTTAGTGGCAGACCAATCTCTCTCAATCTAATATCTCTTTATCATTACTTTGTAATGTGGCGTACTTCGCCTCTAATGTTTACGGCGTTGCCAAGCAGGATCATCCCACTTTCTCTGATTTCGTGTTCTTCTGTTTAAGAATAACGACAACACCAACGACTAGCTTAACACACAACGCATTGATAATTTATTGAAAAACACACACCACAGCCTTGACCTTTGCCGCAAACCCCTAAAATGGATACGTGAATATGCAGAACCTAATTCAGTTCCTTAGACTAAATTATTTAGATTAAAGGGCAAACTCCAGAGCTTGCTCCCCTATCATATCTGTCTGTAGCAGTTCAAAATATATTTGCACCATAGGACTTGGTCTTCAGGTGAATGCAGCTAAGATACGCCTTGTCACTAGCAAAATAGAGAGTTGTCTATATGGTGGGGTTTCGTTTGTCATTCGACAATACACAAAAGATTAAAATGCTGGTTTGGAGTCACATAATAGTACTAAATTATGTTACTTAATACGTATAGCAACCGCCTTTGTATTATTAATAGTCGTTTATCTTGCTGTATATTGTCCTAATTTCCAATCTTGAGTTACCTTTATTTATATTTGTAATACCATATATTTATATTTTCTCATCCATACCATATATAGATTTTTATCCGCATTATTTTGTAGTTTATTTAACCATAGGGAAAATAAATAAATGCCCCATCAATTACAAATTGAAAAAATGCCCCAGATAATTGGAAAAACAATCTCCAGATGAATAGAGTGTTTTTACGTAACTGGAAAATCAAAATGCTCCAGATAATTAAACCCTCCGTTTAAACATGTTTGTCCCTTTTCATGAAAAAACAAAACATTAAGCTCATTTTTAGAGCCTAATTGGCTAATGCATCTCAAAATAAAGCTTATTCTGCGCTCTTTCATTAAGTGTCAGTCACGTACTTTTCCAGTAGCCGTAAGCAAGAAAACCACACTTGAAAGTTATCATTTATGAAAGTCTTGACGCTGAGGTTGATCGCGAAGCGTTTAAGCCATCGATTGTCAAGTGTGAGGGCTTGTACAACAGCTAAAAGGGCAAATACCGCTATCTGTGCCTGGATTTCTGAATCAACTGTAATAGATCGTTATTGCATCTTAAAGTAGACGTATCTTTCAGCTTAAATCACACCAATTTGCCTCTATAAGTTAACATTGTGTCTAAAATCCGATATTATCATTAGTATCAGTTTAAAGAGCGCCATACGATGGCTAGCATATGTAGGCTTCCTCATGCATTTATAAATGTATTTTGACAAAACAGACAAACATTATTAAGCGAAAATTGCTCGATTAGGGACAAAGACAATAAAACGGAGGGAAAAGAAATAAAAAATCTCCACGTATTACTATACTCAAGTTAACATGGCACACAAATACCGACATTGTGAATTTTGATTATAATAGTCTAAGTCAAAGAAAGACTTAGACTATTATAATCAATATTCACCCGCAACTGATCCGTCGGACTTATGTTAACATATGGGTTTGATTACGATCACGCGGATATTCACCTCGACAAAGTGGACTTACGCTATACTCGCGTATCAACGCTACATTTAGTCGATACATATTTGCAGATGTTAAAAGGCTGCAAGCTAGATGTCGTAGAGAAATCTTAGGTCGAATCTAGCGGGTGTATAGGCCCTTAAACATTCAGAAGTGCCGTTAATTGATACCTATTTACTTTATAAATACGTTTGGGTGTGAGGTAGCACATCGTAACAACGTATCAGGACTGTTGTACCAGATATGACCGTTAGAAATCCGCGTGACAAGTGCTGACGAATACGATACGACATACTAATAAAATATCTTGTTGAATTCCGCACCGTACGCTCCAATGCAAAGTGTATGTGTATTTTTAATCCATGATATACACGATGGAGTGAGTTAAAACTTTGGTCAAACCGAATGACTTTTGTTGTCATTATCTCTTGGACTCTCACGTCCAGCGTGCTGTTCTTGGACTGTAAAGTCATTAACAGCATCAGCTGATTCCTGGCAACAGCACTAAAATATCTTCATCAGCACTGGTAGGGCTATACATCCGGTTTTTATATTGCCTTGAATTGTACCATCATATAGTAGACGGCTTTGTGCATGCGGCGTTTAAAGACGGCACTATCTTATCTAATCCATAGTAAACAACATGTCAGACACGCATTGGTGCGATGTCAAACCAAACAATCTGGACAAACATATAAACTCAACGTTGTCGCACATTAAAATGACAAAAACGCTATGTAAGAGACATCACCGCAACCGTTTTCTTCTTGCGAGAGCCTGCAGTCGCAGAAGCTCGAAAGCTTTCTTTTTAATAAAACAAAAGACAATCAGATACAATGGATTCACGATAGTCTATGACATGATTAAATATGTTCAAGTTATTATATCAAATTAACATGGGTGAATGTCGATCCCACAATTAAAACAAATACAACAGCAGCACTGCGGTACCAACAACAATAGTAACAGAAGTAACAGCCAGTACACTAACAGTAGTAGCAACGGCATCAGCGGCAGCACAACCACAGCAGCAGCAGCGAAACCATCCTGGCAGTTGTGTGATGAAGCGGATCACGAGTTATGAGGATCTGACCGCACTTTCCTTGACTTTTGTCTCCGTTGGTCACCTAACGGGAGAACCCTGTCCGGCACGAACGCTTCCAAGTAGTTGTAATGCAGACGACGACCAAGACAAGACCGTACAAGATCGCGAGCGATGAAAATGACGAGCAATTCGTTTCAGGACCGGCTGCGGATCACAATGGGGTGACCATTCGGATCGGTGCACTTTTACGGACGGTTGCGGTGCGAAAGACCCGTCACGTTTACCCGGTAGCATTATGTGCGGAACACTTAGTGGCGCAAGTGATCAAGCAAGCACTCGAAGCAGCGCGCGGTGTTGTGGAAGGAGCGTCGGATTCCGAAATTGGGGACGTTTCGACTGCAAATCGGCTCGCGAGATGGTGGGACCTCTGTAAAATTAATCTTCGCAAGACTATCCTGACAAAAGTAAAGCTCGTCACACTTCTAATGGTTCGGAGTTTCGGCAGAGGCTCTGTCGACTCCATGAGCGGCTTCACGCAGCACTTCTGACGGTCAGGATTTCACCGATTAGGCGTGTGCCATCCGCAGCGACAGTCGGTACAGATACTATTGACGTAGAGTCTGATTCTAATGCTGATGAGAACACACCCAAAGATATCCGGCGGCGAGTTGCGAAGTGCAGGCTTCAGTGGCAGCGTGCGAAACGGAAGCGACTTCTAAGCCGCCATACTTACTGCCCTGGACAATCGACGCGACATTTTTTTGCTCGAGTTTCCACAAAATTTCAAGATAATACGATCGTGTCTCTGGGTGGAGTGGCCTCGCACGGGAAGAACAGGTCGCGCGAGGTTGCGGAGGAAATGGCCGATGGGTGGGCGGGCATCATGCAACGGTTCTATGATATGCCTGTCATGACTGCTGCTTTTCTTAGCGATGCGCGTCGCCCGGTAGGTGTGAATGACACGGCGATCATCGCTTTATGTTCGACAGATGATGTCAGTGCTGTGCTAAAGAGGATGAAGCGTGGAAAGACGTCGGGTCCAAATGAAATTGGAAATTCGTTTTACCAAGATTATTCAGGGCCTCTTTCGTAGATTCTAGCACCCCTATTTTCGAGGTAGTTGGAGTGTGGTGTTGTGCCGTCTTCTTTTGGTGAGGATAACATTCAGTGTTTGAAAAATTGGCGGTCGCATCATTACCACTGGAACACCGGCCAATAGCCCTCCTCAATAGCAATTACAAGCTGTTTACGAAATTATTAGCGGTCCGGCTCAGTGGACTTCTACCCGAGACAATCGACAGAGCACAAGTTGGATTCGTTCCCGGTCGTCGTATTGAAACAGCACTAGATACGCGGCTGCCAATGTAGCGGCCGCGACGACGAACCGATGAATGGATCTCTGGCGCTTTTGCTTGATTTCTCGAAAGCGTATGACTCTCTCCAGCGCCCCTTTCTCCTTGCCGTGCTTCAATGGCTCGGGTTCTCCCTCAAGTTCGTCAGAGTGGTTGAGGCTCTTCATCAAAATACTATGTGTCGTTTCATTGTTAACGGCTACCTGTCACGGCGGCGTAATGTGCTGTGTGTGATCCGTCAAGGCTGCCCCATGGCCCCACTCCTGTATATTCTTGCGCTCGACGGCCTCTACCGAGTCAATCGTGCCCGAAGTGATATTGATGGGATGGTACTTCAGTCGTGTGATCTTTCGGAGGATATTACCGTGTCTGGTTAAGCGGACGACACAGATATCTATCTACCTTCGAGGAAGCGACGGTATTCCACAGATACTTACAATACTGGAAAATTTTGCTCGCGTATCTGGCCTCGCGATTAACCTATCCAAGTCTATCGTGTCGGTGCTTGACCCATACGATCCGTCCCGAAGAGTCGATTCATACGGGCTCACCTTGCTCGGTCCCAATGAGCACTGCAGATATCTCAGAATCCAGGTAGGACAAGGTGATACGACGTTTTCAAATTGGGATTGCAGTTTTCGAGCTTTGCAAGCCCGTCTCGGTTTGAACCGTGAGAAGACTCATACCGTGGAGCAACGCGCTTGTTTAGTAAGAGCTATCGCTATTCCCAAGGTTAACTACGTTGCGAGACACTGTTGGCCACCGCCGGTAATTATTCACAAGCTCCAAGGATTTATTAAGGATTTTGTATGGGGTAAGAGAAATGGAAGGAGCTCTCGACCCTGGGTTCAAGAAGAGCATGGCGCACTTTCGATCCGCGAGGGCGGTATGTCAATCCCATGTGTACGGACATAACTCATCACGCATGCTGCTTCTACAGTAGGCACGTGGGCAACGCTTGTATCGTCCAGAGATAGGCTAATTGGCGATGTTTTGTGGGGGGACGGGAATACGTGCCCGCGCTGAGGAGACGACGAGGAACAGAAGAGCCTACCTTCCCTATGGGCTACAGGATGCAAAGCCGTAGCGGTGATATCCACAGGACATGTGGGAGGCCTGAATGCTCAGGCAGTGCGGAAGAGGGCAAATCGGTTCGTAGCTAAGACCTCGGTCAACTCACAGCGATCACGGAAGTGTCACCACTGACGCCCGGGCGGCATTGGATGGTCCGACTCGCAACGAACTACTGGAGGAGACATCTGTGTATGGACGTTTCGACACTACATGGCTGAAGCACGCGTCGATGGAAACAATGTCGTGGCTTTTTGATCGAAAGGGACGCAGATACCAGCTCAACGGTGCGAGTTCCGCTCGAGGTAGGGATACGCTAGGCGACAATATTACCTGGTCATGGGCAGAGTGTGGCGTGGTCTGCTTCACACCTACTATTAGCATCTCATCGATGCCCATGGCGAAGAGACGACATTTCGGACGTTTCTGCTTCGCGTTGGTATTTAATTTTCCGTCGTTTCTCTATCAGCCGGCCTCACCCGGGACCCTGGTACCTTTATCGGGTACGGTTCGTCGGCCTCACAAGTGGATGCTCAATCCTAGGGGCAACATGCTATCACACTGGGTTTCGGGTCACTTTTCAGGTACATTTTGTGTAGGCTCTATGGAAGAGTGCGATACGATAGCTGATCGCATAGGCGGTTCTCCGGTTCAATTTGTGGATCATCCAGCTCTTACGCGTATCGTTCAACCCTGGGCGGGCCATCAGCAATGTAGGCCATGTCACAAGGCAACCAAGACCTCCATTTTTCGAGGTTGACACCGCGAAGGAGAACTACAGCGTGACAACCGCGTGACAGCGAAGGACCATCGGATCGTATCACACGGAGCCGATCTGATCGAGTGGACAGAGCTACGACGAATCAAAGCAATTTCTCCGCGGGTCACGCAGACAATCTATCGTCTTAAGTGTAACAGCTCCCCTCACTGGAATTGGTCTACAGGGGATCGGTCGTGCCCCAATCCAGCATGCTCTAGCAGCCGACGCCAATGAACTTGCGATGCAGGTTCATTGGCGTCAGCTACTAGATCTATGGAGGTGTTTTGGTGAATTTGAGGATGCTAACATTCACGTCTGGGTTTTCACTTTTCGGCTGCCAGCCTGTCCGCGGGCAGCTTTGGCGGCTGCAACAACGTGGATTACTGCGAACGATTCAACTGAAGTGGCCCAAGCGAGTGTCTTTGCAGCCGCGAACGAGTTGTGGTGCTTTGTGGTTGCGTCGACAACCCACTCAATCTGGTTCGAACGCCTATGTCAGATGCAGGACCCGACTTTACTGCCAGAAGAGCACTAAGACCGCGCCGTGTCCTCTTTAAGAAGCGCTCTTACGCGCTTCCGACGCTCGACTGATCCCCCCAATGCGGACGATGCTGAGAGGGCCCAGGCTCGTGTGCGAGCTGCACTAACAGACTCTGTTTTGCACCGGGTCGTTCCTTCGCCTTTGCAGGATGTAACTGCAGATAGGGCTTCCAGCTTTCTTTATTTGCTCTTTTTCGCCGGTAAAATTCGTGGTAATATGGGTCCGGGCGGCGCTGGGACTGTTATCATTCGTGTGCACGTCCTAATGCGCGCGGCGGAAATAATATGGGTTGCTAGCCTAGCGATGGGCGCTCCTCACCTGACGACCGTTGGAACAGTGTATACAGATCTCATTTGTGGCCTCCGGCGCGCGAAGAGAGGCGGATTGGCACCTTTGCACATCGTCGGTGCAGATGAAACGGTGATCACCCAGCTTCGGATGCGCCGAACCCGAAAAAGCCCCAGCTCTCGGCACCATATCGAGAGGCAAGTTCAATCTCATCCGACGTTGATGTTGTTAGTTGGACTCACCACTGTCGCGGGTACAATCAAATGGCAACCACAGCGGCGAAGGTTGCCATGGACACTGGGAAATCGACTTATGGGTTTAACCCCGACTCGAGTAGCCACTGCTGCTCGGTACATGACGGTCTCCATAGGGACGTCACCTTCTGGTACGAATTTACGCTTCGTAGAGGAGAACACGGTACAGCCCGTAACCCACTGACTCGCGCTTCCCGGAACACCAGTCCCGCCTGTCCCAATGGACGAACCTTGCCGCGTCGGGCATAACAAGTTTCTAACTCAAGCTAAGGCAACAGATTCTGTAGGCTGCCAGTAATCGGATATTCTAGGTCGGTAATCGTACCTCAATATACCTCACCTACCAAATATATATGCATATATGTATATATAGGGAGAGAGAGAAGTTTAACCAGTCAGGACTCAGCAAGTGATATGATTGCTTGCTAACTACAGCTAATGAAGCAGTCGCATCCATCAGTAGAGTTGCTCAAAGGATAAGATCAGTTAACTCCAATCTGCTCAGCTCCCAATCTGCTGTATCATCCAATGAAGGCAGAGTAGCCCCCATCTTGACACTGGGCGCCAACATAGTAGTGGACAAGAAGGCAGAAGCTCTCGAGAGGATACGTGCTGCAAGGGGTAGACAGGCTCAAGACTCGAACGCCACTCCAGGAAATGCGAAGAGGACACCAAAGGCTACGGACACAGAAGGTGCTAAGTCTCATGTGAATCCCAAGAGCATAACTCCCAAGCCTACCAGAGAGATCACTGGAAAGACAGCGAAGACCGAGGCCAAGGCCAGCATCTCCATGGAAGCCATAGCTGCATTCAGACACCAGAAGAACTTGTCCATCGCATCGGAAGTCGGGTAGAAGCCTGCAACTCCTTCACTCAAGAGTGTGAGACGCATGATGGCTGCTGCAAGTGTAACGAGCAATGATGAAGAGACTCCAAGATCAGAACCTAAGGTTGCAGCTACACCCAAGGCTCAGGCCAAGGGAAAGCAGAACAAGACTCCTGTGCCAAAGGAAGTGAAGAAGGCCAAAGGCACTAGTACCAAGAGAGAAGATGACGATATGAAGTTCGGTACAATGGCAGGTGAGTTCAAGTCTCTAGGCAGACACAATGTGCAGAAGTTCATTGATGCACTAAACAACCAATAGAAGCGAGGGTCAACACTTGACATAGTGTCCTGTACATATAGATTTAAAGCCTTAGTCATGAACACACAAACGTGCCTCAAGATCAACTCGACATCAGGTGCGATCTCGCTACACCTCTTGATTATGTCCATTGCAGACTCAACCTCAAGTCCTCTCATCATCTTCAGAGTAATCGCATGTTCAGTGAACGAACGGTCCTCACCAAACTGAAACCTGCCTTGTCTCTCAAAGCTGTCCACCACGTCCATCTTGACACCGAATGCATCAAACACCTTCCCGTTGCTATCCTCCTCATCATAGAAGTAAGCACACCCATTCACATTCGCACCCTCGCTCGTCGTGTCAAAGCAGAATTCATGCACATGAGACAATGAGAAGCTGAACACAATTGGAATGGCAGCCGCTACAACATAGTCAACGAGACTTGCGTGATTGAACAGATCCTCAACTCTACCTCTGAAAACTGCAGTCTTGACCTTGCCTGAGTACAAAGTCTTAAGCACAGCTAACTGAGACACTGCATCCATGGACGTCATATCTCTGTCCATCCTACGCGAGAGCTTACGGAGACAACTCAACTCTGGATCACATAGAAGCATGGACACAGACTTATCACTCAGGAAGGAGAAAGACTGAGACCTTCCAGTTCCAATGTCAATTATCGCCTTACCGCCTATCTTCCCGTTCATTGCAGTCTCATACCCGTGTCTTCTGACCATGAAACATAGAGCTGACACTTGTCTCTGAACCGACAAAGAGTACCCATCCGCACCAGAGGCATTAAGCAGAATAGACTCGAACACCATCTTTGAGTTTCCGTGGAGCTTGCCTGGACTGTAGCAGAAGGATTCTATCTCGTAGTCACCACCTGGCTTCAGGGAGAGTTGACGCTCGTACACGTTGCCTGGTAGCATTCTGGGAACTCTGTTGAGCCTCGTCATCACATGTCTAGCTGCAGACCCAGTTGCCAGGCCGTCTTCAAGTGCATACAGGTCTACAGTGGGCTTCTTGATTCTATAAGTAGTACCAAGCCTGGTACAAACGCCTATCACACCGTCAATTGGCAGACAGCTAGTCTTAGTCTCCTCTTCAGCTGCGTCAACAGTCGAATGCTCGATCCTAAACACCATGCTTAACTCTAAGAAAGCCACGGGCACGATGTCAATCACCTCTACATGAGGACGTTGAATGGTCAACATGGAACCTGTCAGCGCTATCACATCAATGAATACAAGGCTTCCATTTGTTGGGCATTCACAGTGAATGACATCGGGTCTGTCACTAAAGGCACCAGGCGTATCCTTCATCTTGAACCCGGTTACAGTGAAACAATCATCAGGCCTTGACATCACAAACACATAACCACAGTAAACACCAAGTCGACTCTCTGTCTACCTTGACCATGAAGACACTCTCCAGATTGATCAATGACTTCTGATCATACACAGGCCTTCGAAAGCAACTGAGAAGATTGTGAAATCCCCTGTTGAGAAAGCAATCCATTCTCTCTGGTCCATAGAATCTGCAGTAGAAGACGGAAAGAACAGCTCCACGTTCAGCCTTGCTCGGGACGCCACCCGCGGTCCACTTCACCTCCACGCTCATTGAATCTCCCGGCTGATACCTCCTGAGCCTGACGATCCACTTGCCTAACGATGTCCTCATCTCCACGACTGACACCTCGTACACAGACATCACATTCGGTAGCTTGAGTATATCATAGTCAGCAGCATCAATCACAGTTTCCGTCGAACTTGCATACGTGCAGCCAGGTGCTATCTCTATGGACTTTACAGTTTTCTTAGCCACGCAACAACCCTCATCGCTTCTGTGCCTAACTCTGTAGGACATCAGATGATCCGAAGTCACCAGTGTGCACATAAACCCTGTCTCAACGTAAGCACAGTCTCACACTCATCTGTACCAATGTCTGCCGTGCCGGAGCATACGAAACAAATTGCTGCCAACACAGCAGCGATATGGGTGTGGGTCATGCACAAAGCAGTGGCTGCGCTGTCGTCTCCATTGCATGTTGGCCCCAAGGGACAAACCGCGTGGGTCAACGCATGCGCGTTGGACCTTGCAGCACTGTTCAGTGGCTTACCGTAACCAGTTGCTTTATCTTGCCTCGATGTAGGGAGAAACCCTGCGAGTTTTTGGCCATGCCATTAACAGCGAAACCCAATTGGTGGTGATCCGTCTACACACCGCTCACGCCGATGCAGAACTTCGCGTGCACGGGGTGGGCCGCAACGGCTGATGCGCAAGCTGGACAAATTCGATGGAAAACGATCAACAACATCCACCGATGGCGGCGCTTCAGTAAACTACAGCCAGAGTTATTGTCTCCGACTGTCGTCGAACCGCTTGACGACTTGAATCACTGGGGAGTCCTCAATGTCCTATGTGTGATGCTTCCAAAACTCACACCCGTCTAGGACGAGACGGGGGTGGTGATGCCACAGACCAAGGCTGCGCTGTATCACCAGTCTAAAGAGGTGCGCACGGCAGTGTCCAGCATTATCAGCAAACCGGTCAACTGGCAACCGGCGCTTGACCCCATCGCCCGCGATGGTCAGCTGCTGGGAATGCAGTACTGAGGGCACCTCGGATGGGAGAGGGGAGGTCTCGTCACGAGATATACTCCGGCGCCGTCGCCGACTACTATCAACGACCTCGAGGACGCCTCGCGATAACAGCATCTGTCTTCACTCACAGAACGTTGCGGGATTTCCCAAGCATCCGGAACGATGCCCTGACTGGTTCAGTCATTTCCGGCAGCGGGAGGGTAGAGGAGCCATTGATATGGTCCTTCTTCAAGAAACCCGGGTTGCGATTGGAGAATCTGCCTCCATGGATAAATTATACAACATGACCTGGGGATTTGTGAACACACCCGGCCGCACGAAGTGGACGGAGTCCGATATTTCGCGAGGTGGAGGCAATGCTCTTGAACCCGTACTCGTCGATCACTACTATAGATTCGTGGCAAGAGGAGCACTGGACACCTTACTGGATGGCTGTTCAAATTCATCTCATGGGCGACACCATACTGGTGGTCAACGTTTATGCTCCAAGTGAGAAAAATCAACGGGAGAATTTTTTCGAGATGCTCCGGCATCAACTACAAGGATACGATGGATTAATATTTATGGGTGGTGACTTCAACTGCACGCTGGTGCCGCATCTTGACCGCTCATTCGTCTCTCGACCTGGCAGACATGACTCGATTGCGCTGCGTCGGCTACTTGGTCGGGCTCAACTTAGTGATGTTCTTGATGATGACATGGAGCAAGCGGAAGATGAACGGGCCATAGCGCATTTTCATGCGACGGCACATACTTATTTTTACACATTGCCAGGAGGTGGATCGGACGGCTCCCATCTCGATCGTTGGTATGTCAGTGCTGGACACTCGGACTGGATTCGCGATGTCGAATTTTCTGTGCCCGGTCCTGCAGCTGACCACAATGGCATAAGTGTCCGGATCAGGGTGCCGCGTCATGTTGTGCGCGTCCACAAGCCACGGCGCGTGTATCCGGTTCCGGGATGCGCACAAGCGGCCGCGATTGGCAACATTACTGCTGCTATTGAACTGGCACAGCAGCAAGTGGACCACACAGCTTCGATTCCAACCTCGGACTATTTTACGGCCCGAAGTCTTGCAGACTGGTGGGACACATGGAAGCTTAGACTTCGTAAAATTCTGCTGGCGACCACCAAGCAGACGCGTCAAGTTTTGTCGAAAAGTTATAGGCAGCGGCTGCATCGGTTAACTAGTCGGCTGGGTGCAGCTCTCTTGGATGCGCGCTCGTCTGAGGCTTCTCCGGTAAATTCCCAACGGAGACGCGATTACTCTAGCCCCATCGATACCCCGGCGGACCTTCGTAAAAAGGTACCGGAGTTTCGGCGACTATGGCAACGAACCAAGACGGAGCGACTGCTTGTTCAGCACACTTATTCTCCGGGCGAGACATCACGTCGCTTCTACGCCCGGGTGTCGACTAAATTTCAAGACAACCATTGTGTTCCTGGGTGGAAAAGCTACGTACGGGTCGAATCGGTCACAGGAACTAGCTGATGAAATTGCGGATGGCTGGGAACAGATAATGACTCATTCTTTCGATCGTCCCGATGCAACATCAGCTTTTCTGGACCGGGCAGCCACACCAGACCCAGTTAATGATTCAACCGTGACGTCTCCAATATCTACGGACGATGTCAGTGCGGCCTTAAAGAGACTTAAACGGGGGAAAGCAGCAGGGCCGGACGAACCCAATAATACTTTCTACCGAGACTACGCAGCCGGGCTGATGAGACCTGTATCTACACCCCAGTCAACTCTTGTGCATTGGGATGAACTCTACTGGGTAGACTTACTGGTCTTCTCCAGTGATGCAATGATGTCTCTATACGGCTACTACCGCCCACCTGTCGAGCAACCGCTGGAGTACTGCAAGTCTTTCTGCCATCTAGTGCCTTACATGTGCAATGATGAGCCACCCCGGCCCTTGCTTGCATCTGGAATGTCAACTCAAGCAGTGTGCAAACCTCGAGTAGAGATGATGTCTACAGTGACAAGCCTGCACTCAGTTCAACCTGCACTACATACTGAGCTGATGAGTGTACTTTGCAACGAACTCAGTGACTCAAGCGCAATGTCCATCCCGGGTCTTCCCTTGCTAATAGCTTACATCAATTTGAAGGACAACTACGAGGACTCAGTGATAGTTAGCGGGAAGAGTAGACCTCAAACGGGTAGGTATGTGCAGCACCCTCTGCCCTCAAGGTGCCCTGTAGTGCAAGTCGGAGACCAACTCGGGGATAGATACTTCTGGTTCCGCCCTGCGGACAATGCCAAGGTGGTAGCAGAAGGTGAGGCTGTTAACAGAGGAGCTATGTACTGGCACCGATGACTAACTGACTGCGAACTCAGATTTGGAGACAAGCTTGCCACCCATCATGGGTAGAAGTTCACAATATTCAAGATAGCACAAGCAGACGAGATGCCCACCTGCTAGGACGAAAGACGGGTGTACAATTCAAGCATCACAAGGTAGTTCCGCACCCTGTAGTCCAGTCTTGATGATGTTACGTCTGTTATCTCCTGGTAGTACTCAAAGATCATCTCCATTAGATTCTCCTTGCATTTGTTGTTCTGCTCAGTGTTGTCATCAAATGGCGCTAGTCTTTTGGTCTCATTCCTGGAAGATCGTATGTCCGTAGTTCCTGTCTACTGAGTATCTGTCTTGGCTCTCCATTGTCATTGACACTCTAAGTTTTTAGCAAGTCTTAGCTTCCGTAGTCACAGGGTGTGCTTGTTATCGGTCTTTGCATTGCAATTCACTTTGGTTACAAGTTTGATGTGCAACGCAATCTGGATCCTCTTTCTCTATCTATCTGGATATCAACTCAACCAAATCAGCAGAACTCTCCACTCTCGCCACGTCATAACCAGCTGATGATGGGAAGGCTTCTGTGTCAAAGGTACCGCAGGTAGATCTGCAGAAGAACCTGTCATCCCAAGTGACTATCGCAGCAGACACTAGTGGATCTCGGGTAGTGGAAAGACTCCGTCTCTACACCAAGTGGTCTGCTCTAAGTCAAGTCCAATGACACGCCTCACTGTTGTGTCCTATATCGTCATAGATGGACTACTTATAGAATAAAGAAGCCCACTGTAGACCTGTATGCACCTAAAGACGGCCTGGCAACTGGGTCTGCAGCTAGACTTGTGATGACGAGGCTCAACAGACTTCCCAGAATGTTACCAGGCAACGTGTACGAGCGTCAACTCTCCCGGAAGCCAGGTGGTGACTACGAGATAGAATCCTTCTGCTACAGGCCAGACAAGCTACAGACCCTCCAACCCTGACCGCATATCAAAGTACAGCAGACGTGGCTATATAGTCTCCAGATCTCTCAATGACCTCTCTGACTTCGCATTACTGTAGACTCAGATTCCCAGACTCACATGGGGGATGGAGATATTTTTGACCCAAGGCTTGAGTGGAAGTACAGGTCTGACTCAAGAATCAGAGTATCACCTCCCGACTCACAAGCGCAGCCTGTAACATGGCCCATTGATGCAGTTGAGCCACCTCGGCACTGACCTCGGGTACTGTATTTCAATCGCGAGTGCGCCCGAACTGGGCACCTCGTCTTCGCCTCGGCTTAAGCCTGAAGGCAATGATCAGTCGATACTAGTGTGTCCCTGGTTGACTTCTGTCGGAAATATTGTCGGAGAACATTGTCACGTTGATTAATCATTTAGAACATTCTCAACTATTCTTTTCAATACCAGAAATTAACTACGTTTCCAGTATCAATCCAGATAATTAAGTTTGCCCCGCTGATCGATCAATAATCAAAAAGAATTTTTTGAAATGTTCTTTAAATTACTGATAATTTGGAAACGACTTAAATAGTGCCGTAGCGGCAACGCCAAATGGTGGAGAGGCTCGACGCTGCAACGCTTTATGAGTATGTAGGCTCCTTGAGTCAAAATTATTTGTATTCTTCTTTTCAATTTGTAGCTGTCAACATGAGAGTCTCCGTGTTGGCTATTGACGTCGGGGATGATTCGCACAACAGGCTGTCAATGTGGGATATCGGATGGCCAGTCAGCGTTTCCTTCCGAGAAAAATAAATTACGATCCTCACTTCAACAGCCCCACCGAAACAGAGCAAGAAGCGAATAATAGAGCACGACACAGTCCACTTCAGATTTTATGCCTAGGCAAACCGCATACTAGCCCCAGATCAAGTTTGTTTCTACCCAAATTTGAAATCTTTCCACCAGATAATCCAGCGCAAAACGTACCATAATCGATTCTGTCAAAGCGACATACAGTCTAAAATCCATACGCACACTAAGCCGTCCATCACAATACTCCTTCACGCCAGTACCGAAAGAGCGCTTTTGTCCGACGACGAGATGACCGCCGAATCCCGGCTCTTGGTGTATCTCATAGCGTCTGGTCTCTACGCGGCAGTTGGTTTTAGGAATCCGCAGAGCGTTGTTGTGCTCAACGAAGAACGCCAGTAGTAGGATCAGTGTAGAGGATCCGCTGGTCCGAATCGTTGGCACACACAGAGAGAGCACGAGTAGGAGCCAGCGATCGTCGACGGCGACGGTGTCTGCGGCGATGTCTGCTGTGAAACCATGGAACTTGACACGGGGTTCTTCTACCTTGAACATAGTAGTATTGGGTAAGATTTGCATTCAAGAATAGAAATGTCCCAGTTTATTAGGTTTGAAGGTATTATGCCACATTAAACGAATATATTCATTCTGCTTTAAATACTTCGCTACATAGAAGATCTTTTCTGATACATGTACTCAGGAATTGAGTATTCTTCTAAGAGCCACCAACTGCGATCGGACGCAGCGAGAACGAACGTACGGCTCAAGTGGTAAGAAGATTACAAACGCGATCGAATATATTACATTTTGGGTCAAGGCTATATCGATCAAATTTAGGTGACTCATATAGAGCACCTCAACATTAAGTGCCATCATGATACATTTCACTCGGAGATTTCCCCCCCCTATGTCAAAACTGGTCAAGATCGACATCGACTAAAAAAAACAAGAAAAGAGTACCCCTTCTACCGATGTGTTCAACGTAAGAAAAGCTTTGCACACGAAATTGAATTAATTCCTCCATTGTCCCGACATCCGAGAGCAGTGGATACCTAGGATTGTAAGAATTTATGTGATGCTACAAATCCACAATGGTGTCCACATTAGTACAAACGTCTTGCAGTATATAAATTGAGTTTAAAGCTTGACTTATTTGGATTGTGACGGTATATGACAATGGCGAGATTGGCGATCCGTCATTATTGTGGTAAATGCTTGCAAGCACTGATATTTAGAATGGTCAACGATTTTTTTATTATCTCTTTTATGTGTTGCTGGACATAGCGCTATTTATTTCCTTCGCGTCGGGTGAAATATTTGAATGCTTCTTGCTTCAATAGCTTACGAGTGCTCCATTTATTATATAGGTACCACCGAAGTCGACTGAAAATGGCAATTTTTCGGCGAAGACAGCGTCAAATTACCCGCATAAGCCGATGTTTTAAAATGTCTGAAAGATAATTATTTGAGACGACTTAATGCCATAATTGTAGCAGAGTATTATGTACGATGCCGTCCACTGCTCCTTCACGAACGCAGTCAAAAAAATCGTGGAAAATTAATCCACGTCACTCAGACGTTGAGACCGCGTAACAGTCATCAAATGCATAGAAGCACTATGTGATACGCGAAACGGGGCAGCGTCCTTGATATATTTTACTCATAGATTTCAATTTTACGGGGAACTTTGTGGATTTCGTTCTCGGTAGCCTGCGTGCCCGCATCAAACAATGGGGATTTTTTTGCTAGGTGTTAAAGTCTAAAGAGCTGGGCGAGGATAGGAAGCTTGAAGAACACGAAAGAAGTCTGCACTGCGAAGTGAAGACGACTTACGAAGGAGAAGGAATATTTGAAAGTGAATTTATTTGTGGGTTTGTTTAAGCTACCTGATTTATCCTTGTCCTGATTTATATGTTGTGCACATATAAATCATAAATCATAAATCATGTAGGTCATCCAATCATCCTATGCGTCTAATCATTGGTAAGAACTCACCGTAATTACGCGGGATCGACTTGGACAGGTTTACGGTTTCCATGGTAACTAATAATAGTACCTTAACCGTCAACCCACAATACGCCCCCTCAATGCGAACACGCGTGGATGCCAAGCGCTGACGTCAAGTCCTTGTGACGCGGTCCCGGCAGTCCCTTGGTCATGATGTCTGCCAACATCGCAGTTGTTTCACAGTGCTCCAACGTGACATCACCTCGTTTGACTTCATCGCGAATGTGGTGGTACTTGATGGCGATGTGCTTGGACCGACCATGGTTCACAGGATTCTTGGTCATCTTGATGCACGATTGGTTGTCTTCCATGATCTTGAGCTCGGGTCCGGACTTGTCCTCTGCGGCATCCAGAATTTCGCATAGTAAGCGATGCACCCACTTGCCTTCTTGAATCGACAGACTTAGCGCGAAGTACTCCGCTTCGCTTGTCGATAGCGACACACTTGATTGCTTTTTTCTTCCCCAGCTTATCGGAGCACCCATTAGGATAAACGCATATCCTGAAGTTGACTTGCGATCTTCATGATCACCGGCCCAGTCTGCATCCGAGTAGCCGCAGAAGTCCACCTTGTTGTCGGGCTTAAAGCAAATGCCGTGTGACTTGGTTCCTTGTAGATAACGAAGAATCCGCTTGACCGCCATCCAATGCTCGACTTGGGGGTTCTCCATGAAGCGCGAAACGTAGCCCACAGCAAAAGCAATGTCCGGTCTTGTCGCGGTCATTAGATGCATTAAAGCACCTACTGCCTCACGAGACGGAGCGTTGACCTTGGTTGCTGCGTCGCTTGGTGTGAGCCGAGAACTGATGTCCGTTAGGCTGATGACGGCCTTGCAGTCACTCATGCCAAAACGCTTGAGAACATCGTCCACGTATCGTCGCTGGCACATTGTCACACTGCCGTCGACGTTGTCCACCAGCTCGATGCCCAATACGAACGCGCACTTGCCGCTGTCAGTCATCTCGAAACGCATCTTCAAGTCACTCTTGGTGCGCGCAATCATCTCAGTCGAACTGCCCGTCACCAACACGTCATCGACGTAGACCAGCAAAAGCACGCATTGTCCGCTTGCAACCTTGAGATAGAGGCATGGGTCGAAGTTGGACGCTTGAAATCCAATCGAGCAGACGAACTCATGAAAGGTCTCGTTCCATACCTGCGATGCTTGCTTCAGTCCGTAGATCGCCTTCACCAATTCGAAGCAGTCAAAGTCTTTATCAATGTCGACACCTTCTGGGATCGTGCAGAACACCTTTTCTTTCATCCTTGTAACAAGAAAGGCTGTCACTACGTCCAGTTGGTACAGTGACCAGTCGAAGTATTTCGTGATTGCTATCACCATACGCAGCGTCACGTACTTGACCACTGGCGAGAACGTCTCTGTGTAGTCGATGCCTTGCTTCTACTTGAATCCTTTTGCCACGAGTAGCGCCTTGTACTTCTCGATCGATCCATCAGCTTTGCGCTTGATCTTGAACACCCACTTAGTGCCGATGGTGTGTTGTCCAGCTGGCAGCTTTGTCGCTCGAAACACGCCGCGAAGTTTCATCGAGTCCAACTCAGCACAAATCGCTTTACGCCAATGCACTTGATCCTGGCCTCCAACAGCATCTTTAAACGTTGTCGGCTCGGACAAGTCTGCAGATCCTTCGACTATGTTGGCACTCGCTTGCCAAAGGCTTGAGGTGTGGCATCATCATCATCTTCATCGCTGCCTTTCCGTTCTTCGTCAAAGTTGGTTCGAGTGCTTGATCGCTGTTTTGCTTGGCGCGACTCAAGGTCCTCCGGCGCACTTGCTTCTTCCAGTCCGGCTCCGTGACGAGCAGAAAGAGTCCGTTGAGAAACTTGTTCTTGATTGTTTGAACGATCCTTGCGTTTTCCATTTTGCTTGAACTGCATGGGGTGAGGCTCATCACTGATGCTCATCGAGTCAAAATCCAGTGCAGTGTCATCCACACTTTCTTGTGGCAGCGTCGGTGAAACGCAAACACGGACTCGTTGAAGGTAACATCACGCGATATCATCACTCGATTCGCTTCAACGTCGTAAATGAGGTATGCCTTCGACACTTCTTCGTACCCCATGAACAGTCCTTCACGAGCCTTCGGATCCCATTTCGACCGCTTTTCCTTGGGTGTCAGCATAAATACTTGGCAGCCGAACACTCGCATGTGCTTCACACTTGGACGAAATCCGTTGACGATCTCGAACGGATTTTTATCTTGGCACTTGGGTGAGGGCAGACGATTCTTGATGTAGATCGCCGTCATTGCTGCTTCGGCCCAAAAACACTTATCCATCCTGGCGTGGTGAAGCATGCTGCGGCCGATCGTCACGATAGTTCGAATCGCCCGTTCCGCTGTACCATTGGTATGGTGCGCATACGGAACGGTGACTTGCTGCTCGATGCCTTGATCGTCGTAGAATGCCCTGAGCGAAGCTGTCGCGAATTCCCGTGCACCGTCGTGTCGAATGAACTTGACCTTGTATTCAAACTGCGTCTGCACCGCAGCGATGTACTTCTTGATGCACTCTTCGCTGTCGGATTTGGCGCGCAGACTAAAACCCTTCATACATCCACTGCCTTCATCGACGATCAGCAGCAAGTACTTGCTTCCACCCAGCGAGTTGACTTCTATTGGTCCACAAGTGTCGACGTGCAGGAGCTCAAACGGGTCATAGTGGCGCTTGTTTGGGTTGCTTGGAAATGGCCGTTGCACCATCTTTCCTTCTTGACAACCGCGACACACGCTTGACCCATCAAGCTTCGATGGCATCTTGACGTCCGTGATCATGCCCTTGGAGATCATCTTGCACAAGACATCAACTGGTGCGTGGCCCATTCGCGCATGGAGATCTTCAAATTTTGGTTGCGATACAGCTTTCGCAGATCGTTGCGATGTGAGAAACCAGTAGAGTCCATCCATAATATCCGCTATCGCCACCACTTGCTTGGAGTCTTTGTGCGAAATCTTCATCTCATCCCCATCAAGCACCACTTGGAATTTGCCGCTTTTGTTGATCTGGGGTATCGACAATAGGTTCTTGTTCATGCTTGGGACGTAAAGCGCGTTCTTGATCTCAACTTCGCGCTCTTCACCGTTGGACAAGACTATCTTTTCGACGATAGTCCCAACTCCATTGATTGCCGCCTTGTTCCCGTCTGCGACCAGCACTTCGCCTTCATTGCGCCCGTCCAGAACTTCAAACTTGGACTTTTCATAGCAGATATGGTGCGTTGCACCGCTGTCGACTGCCCACATTCCGGACTTTCCCTTGCCCGTCGAAAGTCCGCATTCCAGCGTAACGGCAAACGCTACTCGATCATAGTCGTAGTTGTTGTCGTTGTAGCGTTGCCATTGGACTTGATTTGCTCCGCGTCCACGAGTATTGTTGCCGCCGCGTCGAGCTCCCCGGTTGTCTTCCTTCTGCTTGGTCCAGCACTTTTCCACCGTGTGCCCCAATTTCCGCAGAACGTGCATTGACGGAACTCACGCTCGGTGCTGAAGGCCTTGGTCGCTTCTTCAGTCTTCACCGTTGTCGTTTTGTTTCCTTGTCTCTTGATGTGCTCATTCGTTAGCACTTTCACAACGTCTTGCGATCGCAGTTCCGCGCTACTCATCTCCAAGTTGAGAACAACGTTCTCGTAGCTCTTGGAGAGACTGCGCAACAAGCAGATCGCCACATCTTCGTCCTCCATATTCGCGCCGATGCTGCTGAGCTTTGCGCTGATGTTGAGAACTTCATTGCAATGATGCATCACATTGCCGCCATCTCCATGCTGAACAGCTGTCTCTCAAGACGATCCGTCCCGCCTTCTGCGATCCGCCGTAGAGGGTCTTCAACCGTGCCCACGCAACCCATGCTTCTTCGCACTCATCAACCACGTGATGGTAATCCGCACCCATGTGTAGCAACATCAAGCCGAACGCGATGTTGCTCGCCTTGACGTACTCATCGGACGCTCGCGGGTCGGTGAAGGTCGGAGTCGTTTCACGGTTCACGACATACCAGACGGACTTCGTCAGAAACACGCCGCGCATGTACCGACTCCAAGTCGCATAGTTGTCCCCATCGAACTTATCGATGGAGACGTTGGAGGATGCGTTGGTGGTGGACGACATGGCGCTTGGGCTCATAACCTGTTGTTATATGAGGGCGGAGCGAAGGGAGCGGAGAGACCGAAAGGGGAGACGAAGAGACCGGAGGGAGCAGAGCGGAAG
>JH598104.1:1607-54245 GCA_000173235.2 Hyaloperonospora arabidopsidis Emoy2
TTTTACCCGCAGCAGACTCACGTTATCCAGACTCGAGTCCCTGCGTGATCAGCTGTAGCACTGGTCCGTGCGCAACAGCTGCCAATGCCTCTCGGCGGTATCGATTCACGTCTTCAGCGTTCACGAAATTAAATCAAATATCACTCAGATGAATGTAAATCACAGCATTAGTTGCGAAACACACGTGATCGACGGCCTTGAATGTGTAGTGGCTCCGTGGCATGTCATCAGCTGATACATCCACAAGGCAAGGACGCAAACTTTTATGCCGACCTTACGCAGCGCACAATTATTTTGTACGGGGGGGGAACGTCCAGAGATTTTATTCAGAAAGGAAACCATAGGCCAGCATCACCCGTCAGCACCTTCAGACACCACGCCCAGCAGATAAACATGGTCAGTCTAGCGCACTCGGGAAATGCACAATCTGATAGATACAATTCACGCACCTAGACCCCGCCACTGACGATGGTACAGACGTTGGTAGGAATAATGGGTGGAATGCATGCAGTTCTCTTTAATGTTATCACCAAGATCAGCAGGATAAAAACGATGAAATCGCCCGCATCGTATAGCGGGGATGCAAAAGAGTAAACACTGCTGAAGTCGTTACTTTGAGCACCATCGAACACAACGACTAGCCTGGTTATGTATTTTGGTACCCGAAGCGACTTCATTCTCAGACAGGTTCCCATGCAGTTGCTCTGCGGGGTGACTGAGAACTGCTTCGGTAGATAAAATGGTTACCATCACATGCACCAGTACTAGGCACGTAGACGCACCTGCTACAGGCGCATTGCCTTCTCTCCAAGGTCACTGCAGATCGCAAGCACGACACTAATCTAGCATTGGCTTAAGCTACGATCTACATCATCAACCGAGGCAAGTTACACAGAGGGCAACAAAGCTACATTGCACACTACATACGCGTACACTGCACTGCGATACAGGGGAGGGCAGTGACATCAAGTTTGGGCTCGCCAGAGGATGAGCTGTGAACGACGTGACCCGAGTTGTGCTAGTTCTTATTGCTCGGTCATAACTACTGCAGTAGTTCTCTGCCACTGAGACGTATGTCCGTGCAACGTGCACGTTGCCCACTGCGCCGCTCACGATTATAGTGGCTGTGAACCGGCAGCCGTCTCCATCTTGAGCCAGTTTCCCTTCTTCCACACTCGCACGCACAAACTGCTCCTTGTGATCAGCATTTTTTGATGAGGATGTACTGCTAAAATCGTCTTCTTTCACCTCGTCGTACATAGTACTGCAGCTTGTCCAACAAATTGCTTGGCCCCATAGCAACTGCCATAGTGTTCCTTCGACAGACCCACCTTGGCCTCCTCCTTATCATTATCCTTGTCGTCCCCGTTTCTATGGAAGTGGAGGGTCCACTAGCATGTCCACTGCAGTCAAGTCGTGTCTCAGCAATTGTATGGTGCATAGCTTCCCGTGCCAATTACATGGCGTCAATGAGCGTGTCGTGACAGTTGGTTGCCACGTAATTAACATCGAGGATCGACTGCAGCTTCGCACCTAGCGACAAGCCACTACCACGTACCCGTACGGACTAAGTACGAAACCAGTAAGCGCATAGTTCCAATAGAAATTACAATACGAGCACGACAAAAAGTCCCGAATCAATGGACATCGTGGCATCCAACTCGGTCTGCACGTTTGAAATCAAAGGTAAATCTCGGGGTATGATGTACCACAAGAGCAAATCTCATTATCAGTACCACAAATGTGCAAAAGTCCCAAAACCAGTACAATACTCAACTCAAGTAAAAATTAGATGATTTTTCAATCGATTTTAAAGTATTATTAAATAGAATAAATAGTGTTTACCACATTATACCCAACTGCAACATGGGATAAGGTACTTCATGATTGGTAACGAGTCTTTCCATTTAATAGACTAATGACACAACAATGGTTCGCATGCTCAGGGCAGGTCAAAACATCTTTTGATAGACTACCTCTCCTCTCTTGTCTCTCTTGTTTCCTCCATTACACAACTGTACATAAACAGTGATTTCAACTCGCGCTCTGTGATAATACCATTCATCGTCCATGTAACGGGGTGCCTCCGTTACATGATAGTTTACACAAGGTAAATATTAAGTACGAGTATTCTGTTAGGTTAAACAGAATATTCTTACAATACTGGCTAAATAAGTAATATTGTGTTGCAGAAGTAATACACTGCTCATTGGTTGACATAGATTAACGATATCAACCAATGAAGCCGAGCCACGACAGTAGAACGCAATGAGTGGTGAGCAGATAGTTACAATACATGTTTGCATTTATCGTAACTAGTTAAATCAAGACTAAGTATGCTTTCTAACCAGGAGAGTAACTATACTAAATACAGTTCTGCTCTTACCCTTTCTCGTGTTGAAACCTTCCTCTGCACCTCCGTGTACGTGATGTCTCGAGGCACCACCTTACTCTGTGTTCAGTGTAAGTAGCTTTTAATGTGACAGTACAAGCGACCGGATCCCCGTTACACGTGAAGCACTTTGTAGTCCGTCCAACGACCATAAACATGTTGGATGATGAAGGGATAACTTCCATACCACGCATGAAAGCTACTCCCATTTGAGTCAAATCGAATGGTATGTCGTCGAACGTTTGAGCTCGACGATAGGGCAAGAAGCCGTCGGCGCAATACTGTCCTCTCTGGGGCCAGACAGACAGCACGCCACCATTTCCACGTTCATCCAGAATGAACTTGACGCTGAACGGGAAAAGGTAACCTTGCTTCATTAACAAGGTTCTCAACAGTTTAAACTGTTGAGACAGCAGCATGCCGCTGCTACCGGGTCGATACACACACGTCGACCCGAAACATTGAAGATTGACATCTCCAAGTACAAGGGAGTCGATGAAGACTCCATGTTGATATGGTTTGTGAAGCTGGACGATGCTATAAGGGCTCGTCACATAGTCGATGAGCACATGCAGGTCGCATCTGCTCAATCGAACTTGGCAGGACGTGCGAAGACTTGGGCCTTATGCCTCAAGCTACACGACCCATTTGTCTTTGGGTCGTTATAAGTCTTCAAGTCCCTGCTTAGGCAAACATTCTAACCACCACGAGCTGAGTCAGGGCTCGCTTTGAACTCCTGAAACTCGAACAAGGTAAACGTGATGTACACTCGTACATTTAGTACATGTGTCAACTTACAAGTTGCAATACGTCCAATCCACCGAATGAACAAACGTTGATCACGTTGTTCATGCAGGATCTCACAGACGGCCCAGTCAGGACCTATCTCTTCCGGTTGGAATCTGGTACCCTGGGAGAGGCAATCCGGGTTGCGGAACAAGAAAATTTCAGCGTGAAACAAGCTCACGTGAGTTCAAATTCCCATCGTCCCCTGAGACGACGAGGACCAGAACCGATGGACCTCTGTTACGCTGAGAGGGAAAGCTTTCTCTTTACCAATTATAAGAAATTGCAGAGATGCAATAGATGCCAAAAGACAGGGCATTATGCATACGAATGCAGTGCCCCGAACGCGGTGCCCCGAACGCGGTACCACGTACCGCAGGAAACAGTAACAGTCAAGCGGCCAAGAAGGGTCCAAGGCGTGGGTCCGACGTTGTTGCGAAGACGCAATATCGTGACGGACGACCGAATAACGGTCGGAGTCAGTAGGTGCAAATCATCTACTGATCCAGCAACGTCAACTGAATTTGCAGGCCTTTTGACGAGAATTGCTCCCGACACCCAATCATTGTGTGCTACTGCATCTGGTAATGAGGTTCCCCTCATTACCACGAGTCGAAATGACAAATGACATGTCACTACGAGCCCTGGTCGATTGTGGGGTGTCAAACAACTTTGTACGACGCCAATCGCTAGACAATAGCAAGCTTAAATTTATTGAGCGCGAGATCCCTCCAACGAGGATAACGGTACGCCTCGCTACAGGCGCATTCGTAACAGTGATGGAGCGTGTAGTGAAAATTACCTATACACTGAAAGAAGTCCAATGTAATGGTGACCTCATCGTATTGGACTTGGATACAAGTTTGATGTCATCCTTAATTTACCGTGGATCAGAAGGTACGAGCCACAATTCAGCTGGCATCGACGAACAGTCGATATGCCTGTCGCTTCTTCACCAGATGGTCATCTGATGAACGTCATGGAGCGCCCACTAGCATGTGGGTGTACTACGGGTGAGTGCGATGGCCTCACGTGTGGTTTTGTCGTTAGTACGACTGCACATGACCACAATGTGACTGATCATCACACTGTGGAGCAAGATTCCGGCGATTGCGTAGAAACGCAGGTGGCGCCGAAGGCCCAACACCCATATAAGTCGAGCGGACCGGGGCATGGTTGCCTCCTTAATAGACAACACCCAGATCATGACCAACCGATTGTCAATGATGGTCAATACGGAGATGGAATAGCCCAAGAGGCTAGAGTTGAAAGACTAAGTCCCCAACAAACAGTGGAAGTAAGTTCCCATGAGATGACCGAGACATTGAATGTCCTGGTCATCTCATGGAAACTTACTTCTACTGTTTGTTGGGGAATTATTCTTCCCCGAAATTAACTTCGGAGATCTCTCAGTTACCCCCGCTAAACCAAAAGAGGTTCTTGCGTGATCTGCGTAGTGTCAAATTCAAGCAGATCTGCGTTCTCGTCGCGGAGGATGAGTACGTCAGTGATATCCGATCGCTAATGGTCTTTGCCGAAGATGAACGAGTTCTCAGTAGCTCATCAATGGACGAGAGTTTCCTTGATGAGAAGACTGGAATTGAGCGATATACATCCCAATCGTGGGAATCGCTCAGAACAAATCCTCTCTACGATGATTTGATGGAATTCAGGGATGTATTCCCAGAAGCAGTCCCGTGCGAGCTACCTAAGGACAAAGGTACTCGTCACGAAATTGACCTGAAACCGGGTCTGAAGTACTGTGTCATGAAGCAATGGCCACTGCCTTATGAACAAGTACTATCAATCGACAAATTCTTTGCAGATCGCTTAACCAGCCCGCCATGTGATGGAGTCCACCTCTCCACATAGATCTCCCACCTTCTGTGTGCGACAGGCCAAAGGAGAGTGGCGGATAGTACACGCCTTCAACAAGCTGACTGCTGCCACTGTACCGGCTCAAACAGCAATACCAAGGAAAGATGTCATCATAGATGGTATAGCTAAGAGTACCATCTTTTTATCCATGGATCTGATGGATGGGTTCTATTAGATCCTTATTCGCGAAAGGGACATTCCCTATACTGCAGTGAGCACCACAAGCGATATGCTCTGGGAGTGGCTGGTGATGCCACAAGGATTAATTAATGCCCCTGCCCTATTCAACAGATGTGTTTCAAATCTGTTGAGACCAGTAAGAGCTTTGCACCCAGTTACTTCGATGATGTGTTCGTCCATAGCCCGGCTATGGATGGAAAGACGAATGTGGAAGTCCACCGACTCCACGTCCGGAATGTTCTTACACTGATGCGCGAGCATAAGTTGTACGCCAGCCAACCTCAAGAAGTGTATATTTGGTGCTAGCAAAATACCACTTCTTGGGTGCATCGTGGGCAAGCATGGCGTCTGGCCCGATACAGAAAAGATCAAGGCGATCACCGACTGGCCGGTGCCTACAGAAGTCAAGGGACTTCGAAAGCTCTTTGGCCTAGCGGCGTATTTGCATAAATATTCACGCAATTACGCCGAGATGACTGTTCATATCTCTCTCTCGTCTATTGATAACGAACAAGAAGTGGGTATGGAGTGCTGATTTTTAATTTTCAGCGCTCCTTCGAAAGTATCATGCAGAGCTTGATACGATCGCCAGTTTTGTCGATTGCAGATCAAGACATATCATTCCACAAGTCGGTGACGCCAGTGACTTCGCAATCGGCTGTGCATTAATGCAGTACGATGCAGATGATGTGGCGCGTGTCGTCTGTTACCAGACTCACCAGCTGCAACCAGCTGAACGCAACTACCCCTTCAGTGACAAATAACTCCTTGCCATGAAGTACGCGCTGGTTAAGCTTAGAGTCTATCTGCTAGGTGATAGACGCTTCATCGTTTTTACGGACCATGCGTCTTTACGCACGGCCGGAAACAGTCTACTCCTCTTGCAGTGGATGGCGAATGGCTGTCATTCTTTGTGAAGTAAAACTTCTCCGTCGAGTAAAGGCCAGGACGACTTAATGTCGTCGCTGACGCACGCTCGCGCCGGCCCTATTTCGATCCGGCTGCGCCACCCGACACTGGTACGACCACTGTCGCGGTACTGACTTCGAGTGTCCCGTCGTCAACCTTATTGGAAGACATAAGAAAGGTGTATGATCTGGAGATGGTGCGATTGACTTATCATCTTGCAACCATCCATGAAGAACCTCAAACAGTTGTCGTTAGTGTATCGATCCTCTACGGATGGATGTACAGTTCGCAACAACTTACTGAAATATCCAGCTGCTGCCGGCGACACGCCTCGTGTCGTCGTACCTGATAAGATGGTCTGCGGTTGCGCATCGTGGATGAGCACCACGACGCACGTGTTGGTGGGAATCTGGTCGAGAGAAAACATATCTCACATTGAGCCGCGACTTCTACTGGCGCCTCCAGTATCAGTTCAGCGCAAGTACTTTCGTGCTTGTGGGGCACGAAGTTTTTAAAAGGGTACAGTCTAGTCCTTCCCTTCGCGCCCCGTTGCAGCCTCTGCTCGTCCTAGCAGAGTGCTGGAAATCCGTTTCCATGGACTTCGTCTTTTAATTCCCCGCAGACTCTCACAAGAACACTGGTATTCTTGTGTTCATTGACCGATTCAGCAAGATGGTACATCTGGTTGCTGTACCTGCATCAATCAACGCATCGGCTTCTGTCCGTGTCGTTATCAAAACGGTCTTTCGCCTTAAATGGGTTGCCTCGTGAACTCGTGTCCGATCGGGACCCGCGGTTCACAGCTGAGTTCTGGTGTTCCGTGTTCAAAACACTCGGAACGCGCTTAAAGATGTCCACGTCTGTCCACCCTGAAACAAATGATCAGACGTGACGCGCCAATCGTATTCTCGGAGAATTACTTCGAGGGTATCTTCAATATCTTTCAAATTGGAGCGAATTCTTGCCGATGTTGGAATTCTCCATCAACAACTGGGTGCATGCGTAGAAAACGCATACACCGTTCTTCGTGAATGACCTGCGCCATCCGCGTCATCCCACCTTTTTAGAGTGTGACTCTCGTTTAAGGGGGGGGGACTCAATCGAGCGACCGTCAATCCGGCTCTCACTCATCACGTGCTGACAATGCGGCCACCACGTTCGACGCCGATGTCGATCACATCGGCTTTGGTGAAGAAGATGGAAAGTAAGAGCGAAGATGCTCTTACTGGCCACGATGCTGATCAAATCAGCACCACGCCTAGTGTGTCCAAAGACACGCTCACAGAGGCGACAAGTGATCTTGCTACAGTACGCTGCAAGAGAACTGCAGCTAAAGACAGCGAGTCAGCAGATGAATTAATTCTGGCTAGTGAAACGGTTGTCCGTTTCGTACAAGACTTTATTGCAGAGGCGGTAGATCGACAAAAACGAAACGCTGACAAGAATGGAAGGTCAAACGTTCTTTTATTTAATAAAGGCGACTTAGCCCTACTATCTACGGTAAACCTACCTTGACACATAGTGACTAACGTGGGAAGTAACAAGTTACTAGCCAAGTTCATCGGTCCATTTCGTGTGCTGCGCCGCCTAGGCAACGCGTATACGATTGAACTTCCACGTAAAATGCGCACGCATCCTACACTCTACGTCGGTCGCCATAGACCGTACTATCAGTACGAGACTTCTTCTGGTGAAGAAAGTCCTTGCGCATAAGCATCTCCAACAGATACTTGTGCCCACGATGCTGGCTCTCAGCCTGCGTCTGAAGTTCGGATATCTTCCACGGAGCCAAGAGATATCCTGACGAGCTTCTATCAGCTCGTCACAAAGAGAACGCTGTTACCGCTTATTCGCCAGCTGGGCAAAGGCATACTCTGCCCTGTCCTTCTCCCTATCTGAGATCAAACGGTTCACATTGCCAAGCAAATCTAGACGCCTGTCTCTCTCGTTTTTGAGGTACTCGCGCAACTCACACGTTACGCGGTCGAGCTGACTCACAGAATCAGATTAGCCCCGCGAATCCATCGGAGGGTGTGTTCCCTCCTCCACCTCATCCATTGGTTGATACTCGTGGTGGTCAACGCTTCCTTGTGGAACGACTGTTGAACCATTGCGATGTGAAAATAGTCGGATAAGTTACCTCGTCCGGTGGCGCGGATAATCCGCACTTAGCGGGTAGATGGGAATCTCGCTCGCAACTGATGGTGGATGTGTCAGGCCTTATCGAGCAGTATGACAAGGCACATCCGATGCCGAAGAAGGTCCACCGGAGAACGAACGCCCAGCGCGTTTGTAGAGGGATTACAAATTAGCTATTACCTCGTACATCTCCGACGAGACGCGAGCCCTTCCACCAGGGATTGGTCATTGAATAAACTTCTTTCGGAGCTCGTATCAAGTTCTTCGCACAACATTGGCACGAATCACCCCAGGAGAGGATGGTAACCCGGTCTCTCTCGATAAGAGATGCAGTTTGTAACGCGCACCGCTATAAATTCGCTTTTCGAATCTATTACGAGATGGAGTCAGCTTGTCAAGCCGAGCATCGCGTCTAATCTCGCAAACGTTGTGGATGAATGCGTGTTGGAAGTTGAGGTTGAAGATCGTGAGTTACGATGAGCGTCAGCCGTCATTCTGGTCCTGGATAGTCAGTACAAGTGGGTAGTAGACAAGTTGAATAGCAACCATCTATTTCGAGATGGTTGGAGCACATAGTGTTTGGAGAAATATTGGCTAGGTGACAGATAGACAAAAGACAAAGCAATCAATACACAGAATCCTATTGTCTACCTCGGCCCAGCGAGCATATTTGCTAACAATGCGTTCCATTCCTGGATCAGCGAGGCACCATCACGTTTATGGTTCCCGCTGTACCATCGATATCTGAAGAATCCATCGATGTAGAAATCATGCTCAGTGCGAAAGTCACTCGCACTAGAGTCAAGGCCATGAAGCCTTGATGAATCGAAAAACCTTATTCGATAACTATCGTTTACCGTGTCGGACAAGCGATCCAACACTCTCTGAGTAGGCAATTACGCCTACTTCTCTGGAGCAACGCGCAGTACGTCGCGATCTCTGGCTTACTGCGTGGTGTCAATCGAAGTACCGACACCACGTCCAGCACGGTCGTCTTGATTGTGACGCATTACTGTATCACCGTCATCATAGTTCGACTGGATCTTGCCACCGCTTTGATTGCTCTCAAGCGATCGACTCCGCCTTGGAGACGGAGCATCCGACTCTTCAGATGATCCGAAGATGTCACGACGCTCAGAGAGGCTCATGGTGCTTCGCGAGACCGATTTTCTTGGCTGTGACGTCGCCGCTGTTGACTCTGTCTTCGTGGCAGCCTTCGTCGACTCGGTGTCGCCATCCGACTCGCCAGAGTATATCAGCTCGAGGTCTTAATCTTCGAGGCCACGCGGTGCATCACCGCGTAAGACTGCACTAGAAGAAGCAGCAGGCAAGCTGTCGCCTGATGCGTTCACGGCCTTTGCCCCATCCGCCGCAGCGGATCGTAGTCTCATCGCTGCGTTTCCAGCACCTTTGGCTGCACATCGCATGGACTTGTCAACCATGCGGGGGAACGAAGGAATCGTGGAATTGATTAACAAGTACTTCCCTTTTCCAGAGTCACTCATAGGAATTAATCATTCTTCAATAGGTCACTAATGTGACTAATGGTTAAGCGGGGGTGATGTAACGGGGTGCCTCCGTTACATGATAGTTTACACAAGGTAAATATTAAGTACGAATATTCTGTTAGGTTAAACAGAATATTCTTACAATACTGGCTAAATAAGTAATATTGTGTTGCAGAAGTAATACACTGCTCATTGGTTGACATAGATTAACGATATCAACCAATGAAGCCGAGCCACGACAGTAGAACGCAATGAGTGGTGAGCAGATAGTTACAATACATGTTTGCATTTATCGTAACTAGTTAAATCAAGACTAAGTATGCTTTCTAACCAGGAGATTAACTATACTAAATACAGTTCTGCTCTTACCCTTTCTCGTGTTGAAACCTTCCTCTGCACCTCCGTGTACGTGAAGTCTAGAGGCACCACCTTACTCTGTGTTCAGTGTAAGTAGCTTTTAATGTGGCAGTACAAGCGACCGGTGCCCCGTTACAGTCCAGACACAAAAAACATTATGCTTGCGTGAGGGTAATCGTCATAATACACCATAAACGATAGAGTTTAGCGCTGCGAAGAAAGCATTTTGGCGGCGTGAGAAGCACTGTCGAGAATAGGATGTGTTGTCGTGGGCGTGATTTGTCGTTGCGTAGAATACAAATATACTGAACACAAGTGAGGTATTGTTGCTTGTGGGATGTGAGTCGTGGTATGTAGCTGTGGCCGTCACTGCTGTCGGCTTGGCTTCAGTAGTGGATGGATCAGATAGTTGTGGTGTTGGCAGCAGACAAGGAGTGAGAAAGCGGCCTGGAGTCGCGGGTATTGATACAGATAATCCAACTCTTGTACTATTGAGCCTTTGCTCATCTGAGTACCAGATATGATGGTACGGCCGAGAACGAGACGAAAACCACTGCTGATGCTGAGCATGTTTTCCGTCTAGACCAACGGTCTGGGCGAAGGCAGTGGTTTGAACGTTGTAAGACGACGGGGCTTGAATCGAAATCTACGGACGAGCGCGGCGGCTCGAGAGCAGTAAAGAAAGTGGATGAAATCCATTTAGCCTAAGATAATGCTGATAAAAAAGCTCAATGTGCTTCGTGCATTCACATTATCTAATCACTTTATCAGGATGTTTGACTTGCTAACATAATCTCTGACAGCTTCAGTGATGCTGTCCATGCAATTGTCGGTAGCGCTTTTTCTCGCTTTGGCAAAGCAGTAAAGCAGTCGCTCTTAGCTTGTGCTTCGAGCATTCGCATGTCGAGGGGCTGCTGCAAAGCTAAGTCGTGCGCCGTCATCGCGTTGTTCATATATAAGGAGCTTTATATCGCAAATGTTGGAGACTGTGTTGCTATAATGGGAAGGAGAAATAAGGGGACACTAGAACCACGGGCGCACGAAGTATCTGCTTATTATCCATGCGATTATCTACACGAGCCGATCTGTTCACCGAGATCTCGCACGCTCGTCACGCTCAACGCTATCATTAATGGTGTACCACGATGGTTGACGATTGCCCTCACTCAGGCAGAATGATTTTTGTGTCTATGCGACGAGCAGAATCACAGAGCACGACTTAAAAGCACTTTATCTACAATTGTGTATTGAAGGGTACGATAGAGGAGACATATTATTTAAAAGAAGGGTGTTTAGACCTTCCCGAAGCGTGCGCAACTATTTGTGAGAGAGTGAAAGAAATTCATGACTGTTTATTACCCATCGTGATCCTGAATTAGAAGTCTGAAATTGTCTAAGCCAGGAATACTGCACAGGACGCGGCGATGATTCGTGGCACGTTGCTAGAGAAAGTGATTCTTCACTTCACTCAGGGTTAAATATGTTCAAAATAGGCATACAACTGAGCCCCTTGATCCCCTTGAGCCACTGTTTCTGCGCCTTCATGTTCTCACATAGCCAATGCTGATCAATGATGTACACCCATACTCCAGAAGCCTACCGCACTGGCAGACTTCGTGGACTGCACGCTACGAAAAAAGCATCGTTTCGATCACACCATAAGTTTTTGATGCAGATAGAGCTCATTAGGAACCATATCCGTCGCTACACGTGTTCGCCAGCCACGACACTATCTTGAAACATCTGCAATAGTCGAGACCGCCTAAGCACCGAACTTTTCAAAGCCTGGCGATTGAAACATTTGCCGAAGCACCTTGAGAAGACATGAGAGTAGCGAAAGCGCTAGTCCAGTGCTGATGAACTTGCCCCAGCTAGAACGCACCTTCGGGCATCCCAAACAATTAAAGTAAAGTCTCAGCCACCCCGTGGCACTCCTGCAGTACATGGCAGCAATTGTCCGTGGGATGCCCCGCTTGATAAGAATTGAGTTGCTTGGTGACGATGCGATACACCACCCAACCTTGAAAGTCGGAGAGCTCGTTATCATGCTTCCAGACCTGGGAAGAAAGATGATGGGCCGCCACTTATTGCCTATCCGTGCTTATGTTTAAACCCAGTCGCTCCAGCAAGGGTTACAATCGGAGGGTACGCGGGTGTGGAGCTGAAACGCCTGTCGATCAATTGCCTGGCGTTAGGGACCATTTAGGGCACCGTCCAGGCGTGTTGATGACGGCGAGGGCGTGCGTAAAATACCATCCTTACTGCCTGAGGTGCGTAGCCCAGCTTAGACGCGTACCATCCGACGTTGACGTGCGCAACCATTCGTGTGACAGTTGTCTCATAAATAGAAAGACTCGTTAGTAATGTCGCAGTTTCTTGTCCCATGTTGCAGTTGGGTATTATGTGGTCAACATTATTCCAGTGATATACTCAACACAAGTATCCACTTATACTTGAGTTGAGTATAGTACTGGTTTGGGACTTTTGCAGATTTGTGGTGTCGATAAAGAGATTTGCTCCTTTAAAATCCGGTGATTCTCAAAATGCCCGGTCGTTTTTGCAAAATGCCCACATTCAGTCGATTACTTAGTATGTCTTTTTTGGATGTATGCGTCCCTCTTTCTTCGCAGGTTAGACAATAGGATTTGCACCTACTTCGTCCGATCGCCCTCTCCGTAGAATAGGACATGACCGACACTAATGGTGACATCGCTTCCATGCCGCCGGAAGGCCTACAATACATTGCACCGCAAACCATCGATAAGATCACCGGCGATCTGGACACCGTAAGAGGAACATCTAACAAAATTATGTGAAAGCGTAATTTTTCTGCCGAGGATGTAACTTTTGCCTATGCGCGTCGAAATGGATTTGCTCTGCCTATAGAAAGGCACTTCGGGTATCGAGTGTGCATGGAATGCGTATAGTGAAGTAAGGCATCATCCAAAATCCACCGACCACCTCCAATAGGCGGAAGAGAGATTCTTCTAGAGTTGGAAGCCCGTGCAATATAACTGTTCGGTCGAGGAGAGGTATAACCGTTCTCAACGTGTCCACAACCTGTCCTATTTGCGCACGCTATGGTAGTGGCTGGAGTGTGCAACCACACAAGGGGTGTGCACTACTATTAAAGATACTCAAGTGCTTATTGTGATCGCGGTTTTTCAGCAGCCGCGACGCGGAATGGCCTAATCATTAGCATTTCCTGGTACTGCTACCTCGTTCAGACTGATTGTGGATATTTATGCTGCGACGTAACGTCAAGCCACGAAGACTGTGGCAGCACTTTGCCAAGGAAACAAAGAAGCTATAATTCTCATTGTCTGACTTGCGAAGAAAGAGGGATGCATACATCCAGAAAAGAGACATACTAAGTAATCGTCTGAATGCGGGCATTTTGCAAAAAAGACTGGGCATTCTAAGAATCCCTAAAAATCCCTCTTCATCAATTATCTTTGGTGTGTTGTTGTGCTCTCGTCAATGCACTTTACGCGTGGTCACCTGACATTGGTCGATCACTAACATTTCTGCACACGAACGATCTGGCGAGCTTATACATAGGCAAGTCACGAGACGAAGTCCCTACCGAACCAGTCACTGTTTCTTAGGTGGTCTATTGCGTCTGAAACGACGATGAAGCAAGGGCAGGCTTTATAAGACCAGCGACTTGATGCTTTTTGGTGTCTCTAGAGACGGGTTGACCCTAATGACGATCAGAGCAGTGAATGAGCTAATGCTGACTTTGGACCTTCAACGCAATACGTAGATAGCTGGCGCTTGACATATAAGTGCAACAAGATGCGTTGTAGGTGCATGCTGCTACTTTAAGCTGAAGTCATATTTGTTCGTGGCTGTTAGATGGTGTGCTACGAAGAAATCTATACAGATATACTGACTGGTTGGCTCCGCGGTACCCACGACCTCTTTCTTAACTCACCGGTCAGCACAATTACAAGGCAGTTACCATAATTAGCAGCTCACGAGACGTCTAAGGTTTCAGCACTAAATAAATAACCAAGAAACCCAATCGCTTCGTATCAATTACTTCTTATACTCGCCTACGTAGTAGCATGTAGACAACTGACAATTGATATATAGCACAAGACACACACATCCCTGTAGCAAATCACGCATCCTCGAGCCGGCTACACCGCTGCAAGCACGTGGACGTCAACTAGTTGATACTTCTACGTTGCATCATTCATTCTGACACTATGCATGCTCGTCGGGACTCAACTTTGTTCTCACCGGTTCTTTTCGTTACGAAAATGACGGTAGCAGGGTAAAAATCGGGCCGATCATCATACTCTCCCACTTGAACGCAATGGACAGCGTGTTCATAGCGAGCAATGCGATTGACTCGTAGTCACCATTGTCCATGCATCCACCGTACTCGACTCGCACACCTTCCTGGGAAAAGAGGCCACAACTGCCTCCACACTCAATTGTAGGCTCGAACACGAACCAACCTGAGAGCTCTATCCACTGCACGAGCTTGCCATCTCGGCTAACACGAGCCAGTGAGGGATCGGTCAGACGCTCGGGTGCAACTGACTGCACGCAAATGAGATACCCCTTCCGAGTGCGTACGCGGAACAGTAAATACACACACCGATAGAGTTTCTCGCCATCTTCGCTCTGACTCTCGCGTAACGCCACGATCGTGTCATCATCCACACGCTGCAGGATGCGCAGAGTCATAAGGCCGTGAAACTTGGCCTCGATACACTCTGGATCCGAGAAGCACTGCCACGTGCTGGTCATCAGTTGCAACGCGTTAAGTCCACCAAACTGTTTGCGCAGTGAAAACTTGAGCTTCGTCCCGTCCAATAGACGTTTGTCCGCCCAGCCCATGATACTGACTCCCGTACTAATAGCCTTCCCACTCAACGAGAACGACAACACCGAGCGGTAGATCTCATTCACTAGAGCCGTTGACTCCCGAAAACTCAATGGCTTGTATCCCAGTTGCTTCCATAGAGTCACTGATAGCGGTGTCTTGCTTGTAACAGTCGGACCCGCCGAGGTCGGACGTGGCTCAATGTAAAGTGACAGCTTGGTCTTGTGCTTTGCACTTAGCGGGGACACCTCGCAGCCACTGGCGGCCATTTCCAATGGCGATCTCGTAGTGCTACTGTGCACAGGCGACGACAACGGCGAAAGTGTAGCCATCGAGTCGGTCGATGACGTCGTCGCCGTGTCCGAGTCCGAAACGTCGTCCGACTCATCGGATGAATCCGCCGCAGTTCGTTGAGCTATAGCCACGATATCAGCAGCAAATTGATGCCGGCGGTTCAGTAATAGCCGCAGCTTGGCAGTTGCATTGATTAGCTCCTCCTGCTCCGTCAATAGTTCTGCATATTGTCGTCGTTGCTGGTGGTGGTGGTCAATTGCCACAACAGCGACAATTTCCTTCTTGTGCTTGGACAGCGACAGCATTTCTAGCTGCCGTTCGAGCTCCTTGACCTTGTCGCGCAAACTCTTGAGCACAGCCTACATGGGTACATCCATCCATCCAAAAAAATATAACCCCACGTCCCGAATTGGTAAAGAAATTTAAAAACAAAATAATTTGAGAAATAAAAAAATAAAAAAGGTTAGCAAAAGAGGGATCAAAATCAAACAAAATAGGTCCCGCTACTTCACGACCAATTAAAAACCAAAAAGTAACCCAAATATTTCGAGTCACATCCTCTTTTCCCCACCTTATTACGATGATACGCTCGCTTGACTACCTCACGGTGTCGCACACGCCGCTCAATAGCCGAGAGTTTACTCTTAAGTCCCTCGTCTTTACCTACCGGCAAGGCTTTTGCGGTCGTTGCCGTTACTTCAGACAACGACGAAGCCACTTGCATGTGCACGTCCTGCATCGGCGGCGTCTCACCTGGATCAGACAGGAGTAAAATATCCAGTAACGCCTGATCATCGGCGTTCCAGTGGCTACAGACGTGCAGATCCACGGGTTCAGGCATAGCTACTTGCATCGATTTGGGGTGTACAAGGCTGGTCAAGAGGGACAATTACGCTCGAAGTGACGTTCTTACGTGCTGGAAAATAGAGCCAGAAGTCGAGGCTCTTTTTCGAATAGGTTTCGAAGAGGGGGCCCAAAAAATGGTTCAAAACAAGGTGTTGCGATGTTCCGTGCATCCCATCGCTGGATCAAATAGGTGCTCGACGGCGAGGCGAATCGTAAGTACTTGGACAAGAAGGGACCATTGTCAGTGGGATTGTGTCCTCTACTTGTGATTCTGTAAAAGGGGGGGCGTTGTTGACTTAATGATTATGGTATAGCTCTGGGGTTTTATAAGTAACGCCACAAACCTAATACATAGTTGATAATGGAATTGTTGTTCATGCTTCAGCGGCGGACAATGTGTACGACTAGATTGAAAATATAGGAGTATTATATACATATAGGAAGCGGATAGACAGACATCTCGTCATCGGCAAAGCGATTAACAGCTATAGATTGTGAGTGACGACTAAAAACGAGTTAACGATGAAAGACGATGAAGGTGAATTTGCTGTCGTAGAATAGGCATGGATGGAAAAGGACGTACGACAACTTGCGCTGTAGTTTTATCGAACCTTTTTGTCGAGCCTGCTCGTGCCATCATCGTCCCGGGAGTCAGTGCAAGCGCACGAAAGGACGAGCGTCATGAGTCAACAACCTTCTGATTCGATTCGTCGCACTGTGTCTTCGAGAAGAAGAAGCAGGCTTAGCAGGCGACGAGCGAGATCGTACATCGAAGTGTTTCTCGGCATCAAAATGGAATAAGACAGGTACTGTAAGAGCTGTCAAAGTCTTTTTGTGTGAGAGAGAAACAGACACGTTGAATTCGACTATAGTATAGGAAATGTCCCCAGTCACGCGAGTATTCCAGGAGATGGCTCTGTAGCCGACTACGGAGCTTTGCCTTACCAGCTGCTAGTTGATACGACTTCCTGCAACATCTTTATTCTACGCAAAGGTAGACGCTATTTTCCGCATCCTTACCATGCCTCGTTTCCTAAGACTACCTGCCACGCAGATATAGCAGTAGTTCAGACTCTACTGATTCGAATGGCGAAATCTATCATTCGATTGCCAAGACACACCTACCAAAGCCAGATGCAGGGCCATGACTTCAGGACACTAGTAGACTTGCTATTTATCTACGAAGGCGTAGCGCAAGTGCAAGGTGATGTTAAGAGCCGGGGACCTGACTGACGATATTTTTCGTACCTTCTCTAGGGTCCCCCGTGGGATGAAAGCTCGGTGGTACAAGTGGTCCACTTTGGCTCCTAAGAGAGCAGGCACACTTTTTCGCACAGTAGTCACTTGATAGATCAGATGCGAACAGACCGTACGGACACTGTCAATGAGACGTTTTTCCACTAGGGTTAAGCTCGCAACGAACGTGCAAGCTAACCTGAACTTCAGTATAAAAAGGCTCTACAATCTCATTTGTCGCAATCGATTTGCTCGTCGCCAGACTCTGCACTGGTCTGCAGACCTAACTGAACAACGCTGGAGTCACTGCAACAGCTTCCTCGTGCGAGAACTGCGATACCTGCATGTAATGGAGCACAGAAAGCCTTGATTCGGGCGACTGGGCCGATGGTTCCAACCAGAAAATGGACTAGAGTACCGTATCAGAGCACCGAACCTAGCAATCTTTACGCAAAACTGCCTTGGCTTACTAGCATTGCCTTGACACGGCGGGGAGCCACGATACACACCCAAGGGCACCGACGCTTGCTTCTTACCACAGGACTTTACAGACTGTCGCTCATAGTCTAGGCTGGTAGAAATGAGACCATAGTTGTCCTGACTGGAGGTACATGTGAATGACAGCGGTCCACGCTGAACCATATACACGTTCCTGTGCACTCTGGAGATAAGCGTTGACATGCGGCAGGGCAATGTCGCTACGTAAATGACTCACCAACCCAAATGGTGCTTGATATGTGAAGCGTACAACATGCAGAGCTCTAGCTGTGTGCGGTTGCTTGCATGCGCACGATACTTAAATGATATCCGAACATGTAACAATTATAGCTACACCAAACATGGAAGAAGAAGTAGCTTACTTCCGACAAAACGGACGAGTACGCGGAATGTAATAAAGACCAGTGATCCGAATACATCAATGGCGTGTGTGTTCGAAAGGGCAAGAAACTTGGACTCTAACCAATATAGATCATGCACGGCAACTCTGAAGAGCTGCTTTGGCGGCCTTTCACCACTGCACTTCCGTTCTAAATGCTGCGGCGTAGACTCATCTTTACGAAAGCAGTACTTGATCTTATTGTGACAGTTGGTAAACCGCCCCGGCTTGTTGAAGCCAGTCTAGACGGATCCGGCTCTCGGTTGTTTAGACGAGCACTTCAACTTGTCTGACTATCGCCTGCAGGCTCCTGTCAATCTCACGCACGTTCGTCGAAGTGGCATCTCTTCAGACTGACGCCGTAGTCAGCGTTCACACAGAGATTTCGAGCAAAATCTGCTTCAAGAAAACAGCTTTCACCCGGATGTTTCGGCTGTCCATGTTCGTATGAGACCAAACCAGTCGGTCTGCAGTTGCTTCCACTCGCTCGTTATCGGATCCCCCTTGCGTCCTCTCTACGTTCAAAACCTGTGCAATTGAGTCCTGAACATCATGTTACTACTGCAGACGGAGGAACCCACTTAAATCGCGGCTGCTTTATATAGTTTCTATCACTTACTAGTACACTCCCGATAGTCTCCGTACTCACACCTTAAAATGAAAGAGTAGACAGCAACTAGAAGTATCAGTACCGGGTCTGTGTCGAGCAACCAGGGTTGCCTTGCACAAGCCTTGACAGCGCCCATCTCTCTTCGAGGCCGTCTCTGCACGTCTCCTTTTTCCACCTCTCCATCGATTTGGACTGCATCCAGCCAGACCAGGCCACCCCTTCGGTCCAAATTTCCTCGTCCATGCTGCATGCAGCATGGACAAGGGAGCAGCCCCAACGACCCGAGCTTTGCGCAACCAGACTCGCTGTCCTCATAGCCGTGCCATGGTTCAATCTGTTTCCACTTTGCAATTAGCTCGCTGCTCCCAACCCAGCTTCCTCCATCCTAAACGCCATCACCAACCTCAAAACCAACCTTAAAACCAACCTCGTCAACCCCAACACAAGTTCTAATGGTCAAGCAGCCCTTCTTCACGTTAGAAGATGCGAAGATCTCCTTCAGCCTCTTTTGCTGCATGTGCGGCGTCGGGACGCTCAGTATGCCAGCCAACTTTGCTCGAGCAGGTCCGTTCCTCGGCTCCCTCGCAACGGTCTTCATGGCTCTCGCCAACATCTACGCGTCAGTGGCCATGTCCAAAGTCCTTCTCCTAGCTCCGAGCTCGGTCAATACCTTCAGTGACCTCGGGGAGTGGTGTTTGGGACGCACGGGCCGCTGGCTCAGCATCGTCTCTCAAATGGGTTCCTGCCTTCTCATGCCCTGTGTCTTCCTTGTGCTGGGTGGGGGTCTGCTCGATCGGCTCTTCCCGGATGCCTGGAGCACCACCGTCTGGATCATTTTAATGACTATCACCGTGCTCCCCCTTGCTCTAGTACCTACCCTAAAAGAAGGAGCTGGAGCTGCTTTTGCTGGTTGCATGGGAACCCTCATCGCTGATGGCCTGGGGATCGCTATTGTAGCTCACGGAATGCGTGGTGACCACCCGTCCGTGCCGTCGCCGGAATTGAGTTTACCTCAAGTTGCGGGCGCCTTTGGGAGTCTCGCCATGGGCTTTGGAGCTGGCATTGTCTTGTCCGATGTCCAGCGGCAACACAGTGACCCAAGTCGCGTCCCCCGGGTCGTCATTGCAACCATGATCTTTGTCATGATCATCCTGCTGGTCTTAGGGTTCGTCCCGTACTTCTCAGTCGGTTGTCAGATCTCGGGCAACTTGCTGTACATGATCTACCCCGATGCAACCACGGGGTTGACTCTACTAGGCTTTGTTCCAAAGTGGGGCACTGTCGTGCTCGCCTACATTGCCATGCAAATGCACGTTACTATAGCTTTCTCCGTGCTGATTAACCCCGCTTTCTACATTGCGGAGCGATTGGTACTCGGGATGCACGGGAAGAAACCGGTGGAGATGGAAACCGGATTGGCGTTTCAGGAATCCGGGACCCCTATGCCGAAAACCAGTGAAGTGTCGGCGGTAAGTGTGACATCCAGTCGTCGAATGCGGACGTCCGTCTTCCCTCTTACAGGCGAGATCAACAATGACCATGAACTCGAAGCGGCCGAGTACCGAGGGGCGAATGCGATCAAGTACATTCTACTACGACTCGCGATCATCGTCGTGCTCGTGATCCTTTCGATCGTTTTTGCGGATCATTTCTCGGACTTCGTGGATTTCGTTGGGGCGTCGGCGATCACGGCCAATTGTATCGTCCTACCCACGGTTTTCTACCTCATGAAAACGTGGGAACACGTCCCGCTCTATGAAAGGTTTGGCGCCGGGGTGATTATTGTCGTCTGCACGATTCTCGGCTGCTACTCGACGTACACTGCGGGCAAGAATTTATTTTCGCCTTCGGACTCGGAAGCGCTATTCCCGTACTGCGACGCCGAGTTCCAAGATGTGGTGTACTACAATCAAATGGCGCTGTAGCTTGAAGGCAAATGGTAGGTAGGTGTTGGGACTTATGCGATGAAGGAAGGACACGACGTACATGCTTGTGAACAATAAAAAATAAAATGTGTTGGCCCATGTCGAGCGGAGTTTGTATGTGTATGTAGGTATTGTTATTTTATTATTTAACATTATTAACACTTAGAACTGTCGTGTGTGGTGAGCAAGTTAATGGGTATGAGGGAAGAAGGTGGTGGTGAGGTGTATATGCATGTATACACTTGTTACTAGCAGATTTGAGGGTCACTAGGGAAGTTGGATTATATTACTTTAGAGGACCTCAGGAGTCGACCGTGGTGATGGATATTGCGTGTGATGCCCGTGAAGTATTAGTGTTAAGGCTGTATCGGAAGATGTTGGATAATGTCCATGTTTAGTAGATGTTTTAGCTACCGTTTGTAGAAGAGCTGTTGACGATATTTTATCACGATTTGTGGAACGCACGTGCACACGCAGGTAGACGTGATAAAGTGGCATTTAAACGGACGAGAAGCAGCTAGATAATTGCGAAAAATCAATCTTTAGTCAGAGTAATTGCTGCTCCCGTAAGAAAAAAGATTCACAGATATCAGGTTGAGCAGCTGAGCCGCTACATGTTCTGCACACCAGCTGTGCAGGTTCAACGATCATTAGGTTTACGAAACGTAGAGTGAGCGTCTCGGCTGTACATCTTTGTCACTTCGATGCAGTGTTTGGTGTAGAATCGCCTCATTGTATGCAAGTTGACGCTGCAGAGATACTTGGTATGCAAACATATTAAAATGTCACGCGAAACAGCGTTTGTCGTGCTCGGGACACCAAGTTTAGCTTCAATGGCATGGGACGAATGACAACACGGTAATATCTAGGTCATCCTGAACCAGGATAGTGATAAAACAATTCATGCACGATTACAGAGAAGATGGTGATTTTGATGTGTCGATCGGTTATCAAATGCACGACCGCAATGAATAATATTGGAGTATTAGTCGTACAGAAATCCAATTACGGCTTTGTGATTTTGTCCTGAATAAGAATGATACAAATCGCATACCAGAATTAAATCGGAATGGTTGATCGACTATGGTAGATTAAATACGACGTACCACGTAACGCATCGTGCGTCCAGAGGTGGGCATAGTGCATAAAAATGGAGGACCTGTACAGCTGTTCACCTTTTTTTTATATGGAGAAGAAAGACATTTGGTAGTCACGTTCAGGTCAACGCCTAATAGTCAGTTGACTGCCAGAAGGCGGAGTTCGTAACACGACGCGATTAACCGGATGAACCCGTTTTTTATTAGTTTGCTTCTTCCCTATTGCGAATCTTATACGAAGACGCATTAATTGCTCGTATCGACCACCACACAGGCCAAGCTTTGAATACTAACCTAAATTTGAACTCTCTTTGCGAAGTCCACAGCAACGTCAACAATTCCAAAAACAGTTTAACACTAGAATAGAGTACCTCACGATGCTTTGAACGAACGACTCGTGTCCGTTCGTCCAGCCCTAATCCCTCTCAATAAACAAGTCGCAATTCATCCAAGACATCCACATATCTATCCTACCTATACTATCGCCATCGGTTAGACCTAAACAAAACGCACAAAAGTCTTCCGCAATTACAATCACGATAGTCCACTTTTAGTACACTCTGCACCTCCTCCATGAACCATCGCTACTCGAGCCTCTCCCCTCCCGCGCCACACAACATCAAAAGAAAAACACCGGTTCCCTAAATATACCGGTATCACCACCACCACCCCCTTCGGTCAATACCGACGTCTATCCGTCCGTCCGTTGTCATGAGCTACAATCGACGAGGAGGTTTCGGCGGCCGCAGTCGCGGACGCGGCGGTAACCGCGGCGGCAACCGCAGCAGCTACAATGGCGGGCGAGGGGGCAGCTACACCAACGCGTCGTCCGTCGGTAACGAGGTCTGCCGTCGGTATATGGACAGTGGTAAGTGCGACTTTGAGCAAACGTCCGGTGGGCGAACGTGTCGGTATCCGCACTTTATCCGGACAATTGGCGCCACCCGCGGCCACAGTGGCGCGATCAAAGACGTGGTCATGTGGCCCGAGCGACAGCAGCTGTTTACGTGCTCGGCCGACGCGAGTATCAAGCTCTGGGACTGCGCAACGTGGCAGGAGGTTACAACGATCAGTGTCCAGGACGCGCTCCCTCCGTCGAGTAATAGTACCGGTACTGGTGGCGGTATTCCTACGACGAGTAGCAGTTATAACACAACGGGAGGAGCCCCTCGCAGTAGTAATACTCATTCCTCTTCACGGGATGCGGGACCCGCGCCCCATACAGACGGCGTCATGGCGCTCGTGCTCTGTGGCCCGTTTCTATTTGCAGGCTTTGCAGGTTGTTTCCGACCGAATCCAAAGGTTTCTATTGGAAAAGTTCGAGGCTGGAATCTCGAGACCCCTCAAGCGCCTCCGTTCGAGTTTATAACATCCGAGAGTCTGCCATTTGCTCATACTATGAGCGTTCAAGCACTGGCTGTAGCCACTGACAGAACCGGTAATGCTACGCTGTTTAGCGGGAGTGCAGATGGCTGCATTCGGTACTGGCAGATGGATACATCCAGTAACCAGTTCAAGTGTCGCGGCGTCCTGGACGGCCATGTCCGTGGCGTGACCCGACTCAAGACATTTGCCGTGGGCGGCGTCCCGATCTTGGCGTCAGCGAGCGTCGACTCGACGATTCGGCTCTGGGACTTGGCCACGTATCAGTGTGTGAAGGTGCTCTCGGCAGAAGAAAATGGCCACTTGGATGCGGTCATGGACCTCGAGTTTTGGTTGAACAAGAACGAGACGTTCCTCATTAGTGGCGGCTTGGACGCGGAGATTATTGTCTGGGGCCTCACGCCGCCGTTCCAGCAACTGTTTAAAGAGACGCAGGACTCGCAGGTGACGGCTTTGTGTGGAATGCAGGACGCAGCACAAGCTCCGATCCTTCTTATTGGCATGGCGGTAAGTGGCTGCTGTCTTGATACCACTCACTTTTCTCGTGTCAAATGTCTGACGTTGTGCTGCTGTTCTCTTTGCTGCTTGTTTTTGCAGGACGGCACGATCTCAGTGAAAGAGCTGCCGTCGTTTGCGTACAAGACGACATTGGGTGCCGATCTCAATCAAGGCCACCACGATGCGGTGCGGCGCATCACGACTGGTCCGAGCAATACATTCTTCTCCACTGGCAACGACCGCAAGATGATTGCTTGGCAGATCACGGGTGATGTCAATTCCATTCAGTCCAAGTGAGTCGTCGGCTTTCATCTTAGGGTGCCAGCGCTGCTGTTGTACCGCTCAATGTGCAGCAAGTAAATAGCAGCAGCGCCGAGTCAGACTTTACCGCAGGAGCATCAAACGTCGGTCTTTGGTCGTGTCGATCGATGTTGGTGGTGATTGTGACATGTTTCCACCTGTATGCAGTAGTGGCGCAACACACGGCGAAGATTCTGCGATAATGGCGTGAATAAACGCGCTCTGCAAGATGGTTGTTTTCAGAAGTACGGTATGGTTCCAGTGAGGTGGCAGAACATTGCATCGCTGCCACAGCGTGTCTTGCACTATGAATGATGTGCCCAAGTTACTGTCTCCAGGTTCAGTGAGCTGCGCATATCAACTAGCAATTGCGACAATTGATTCCTCTGCAGACGAGTCGAGTGCTGCTTCGCCACTCATGTTTGGTTTGCAGCAATACTCAAGATGCTAGCTTGAGCGTCTTTGATCTTCCATTATAGGTCGATCATCGTCGATACCACTATCGACTATGCCAGCATGCTTTGAGATGGTTGAAGTGCCTGTTCATGGACAACGATATCCGTGAGATGCTGCATTGCAGGCTGAGTGGGCACTGCGCAAGCGCCACCATGTAGTACAGCACCTATCTCTTGACGCACGCGCTGGAGCCAAATTGATGCCTTTTGATACGAATTGTTGAGCGCAAACGCTTCCTCAAAGCATGTTGCAGCCAACACCAGTTGCTTCTTACTGTAATGACACAACCCCATGTTGTGGCTTGTGATGTAGTGCTTGCCCGTATCCCACACAGAAATAGCATAGTAAGCTAGAGCGCTGTCGTACTCGTGCAAATTATAGCAGAGGCGGCCGATCTCAAACGCGATGTCCTTCTCGTTGTCCAATGCATAGTAGTTACTCCAGACCAGCGAAATGCCATGCTTCACGTCCTGCTTCAGTTCGGCACTGGCGGTTGGCGATTGATTCGACAATACATTGCGAAACTTGTAGAACACGTCCGGGTCCCATCCACTCAGTTTCATCAAAGACAATACGGACTTGAGCGGTGGAGTGTTGGCGGCTTTATCAGCAGCTTTCTGCATCACAAAGAAGTCATTAGGTCCAAACGACACGATTTCGTCTTCAAATGCTGTCGAAAGATGTGGAAACTGAAGACTCCGTTTCTCGCAAGTTTCCGTGCAGTCCGCTGTCATACAGTTCCATCATTACGAAGCTGCCAGCTTCATCTTTAACAGCAGCATTTGCCGGAAGCACGAATGCAGACACCTTGAGGCTGGCTTCTTCCTGTAAGCTGTGCAATGCAAACCCGCCACGACTTGCAAAGTACACACCAAGCGCATGATAGTTTACCATGATAGAAAAACTACCATGGACTGCGATCTGTGGGTCACCGATCCCTCGAAAGAGGTCCGGGTTGCTATGCCCCTTATCACCTGAAAGAAGTACAAGTCCATTCATTGATAGCACTGCAAGGCGCTCGATGGCTGCAAGAGCTCCAATAGGCACCAAAATATTAGCACCCGACAATGCAGGACGAAAGTATTCGTGGTACCACTTCAGAATATTGTTGTGATGGGGTCTTGTCTCTCCGTAGTACGTTTCGTCAGTCTGATTGTACTTGAAGATAGTGTGCATGCGCTGGATGATCCCCGGGTCTAGCGGGTCCGACTCTTTAGCGCGTTTGGAGCCGACACTTACCAGACCTTCTTTGAGTACATCTCGATCCACTTGAAAAAGGTCGTGGCAAAGCGCATCGAATAGATAGTTTGCAATCAAACAGATTGGATTGTGTAGCTCGCCAGGATGAATGACAGTCCCAGACAAAAGTAGACGCAGCTCCGAGTCGGAGGTCGCGTCAAAAATGGCGAAATTCAGGATGCCGCTATTGACGAACGGCATTAAAGCTGGATGGGTCTCCTTAGAACTTCAGGTTCTGCTCGGCAAAATCCGTCATGATGTAGGGATGTTGCTCAATGGCATGTCCAGCACTTTCTGTTACATTATAAAGAACTTGCAGATTAACAAAAGGTTAGTGGTTGTACTCGACATCTTTGTTATGTATGATGCCTCAAGTTATTTTTTATTCCAAAGAAATGATAAAAGCGTACTGAATTAACGATACTGTACATTTGCTCGAAGAAGCGCTTTTATAAAATAAAAGCTAAATTTACCCGAACCCGCGCCAAGTCCAACAATTTAAAATGGCTGCGTTATGTCCACAGGCGTTGCTGAGCCGGGCTGGACCGCGTCTCTGAAGTAACTATTAGTACGTTACTGTACAGGAGTTTAAGATGTCCACAAGAGCCAACAGCTTGTTGTTACTTCAGTCGCTAATTATAGTGCGGAGGGACAAGGGTTACATGTACTTCACCACGATTGACATTACTAGAACCAAGAATGACTACCAGGACAACGACGGAGGTTGGACGTCTAGTTTGCATCAGTATCCGGATATTGCATGTTTTTACCCACTTCTTGGATAGGATCACGACGGAGCGATAGTCATCGATCGTACAAAATAATCTAGCTTAACGCACAGCAGCTGTGCAATTTACGTCATTTTCTGTTCTATACATTCATACCGTATATGTCCCATCGCCGTCCGACTTAATGCGTGTCTCTAATTGGTGGAAAGTGATTGACCATCTTCGTGTAGCCACTTCAGTCCACTTTGGACCCATGTCGTCGCACCCGGCGCTTGCAAGCAGCGTCTTTACCGGCTTATCCGACGAGTTACTCGCGTACTTCACGCTGTTCTTTGAACCGCTTGATCTGCTCCAGCTGTCAGAAGTCAATTCCGGTGCTTAGTTGTGCACTTTAATCCATATCAAAGTCGTCTTTTATCTATTTCGTCGTTTATCTATTTCGTCTTTTATCTATTTCGTCTTTTATCTAATTCGAATTTTATCCAATCCATCTTTTATTTAATCTATCTTTTATCTAATTCGTCTTTTGTACGGCAGTTTTCTATGTGTTTTGTCAGGAAGATCCGCTCTGGATGACGCAGTGTCTGCGTCTTCATAATGGGAACTTTTCATATTATCATAATTGGAAACTCACGAGTTTCTACCCGAGAGACCCACGGCCACAGGCGGAGCTGGACCGAGCTTTTCGTCCAGTCATTGTGAGAGATTTTAGCTCGGACTTTTTGTACCGGCGCTGGTGTCGCTGTCACATGGACCTTGGAGACGCTTTTCTGCTGCCAAGTGAGGAACAGGGCCCGGCGATCCGTCGTCTGCAGAAGATTGATGCTCAAGACTTGACTTTCCAGGACTTTTACGAGTGTGTGTCGATGTTGCAGTGTCATTTTTATTAAAACGGCTGGAAAATGACATTGTATCTGGTGTTTGTTTCTGGTTTTTGGATTGTTGGTAGGCAATATTCGAGAGTGCCGTTTGTCATTTGCAATGCAATGGGCGAGTGGAAGGCGTCGAAGGAGGTAGGAGAGAGATGAGAAGATTGGTTGTCATTGGTCGGTCGGGTTGTATGTGCTGATAGATTTTCCTCTTTCTTTTTTGTATTGTAGTGGACAATGCAGAAGCTAATCGAACAGTTCCCGAGCGACGTGAAGCATCGTGTTACGCACAATCTGGATATCATCTCTAGCAGTTCTACGATGGAAATGAGTTTCGCCGACTACTTCAAGTACGCTAGTAGCCAGCATGACGAGACGCCGTTGTATATTTTTGACGCCAAATTTGGAGAAAAGATGCCCTCGCTGCTTGCGGACTATAGAATTGAAGACTTGAAAGTCTTTAAGGAAGACTTCTTGAGCGTTAGTGCCAGTCCAGACAAGCTAGATGGGAAGGATATGCTTAGGAAGGGCGTAAAGCTAGAAGCTGGAGGCAAAAAGGTGCTAACGGAGAAGAAGAAAAAGCGTGCCGCTGGTTCAGTAAGACCCGAATTCCGCTGGATTGTCATTGGACCACAGCGCACCGGTGCTCCATGGCACCAGGACCCTGCAAGAACGTCTGCCTGGAACGCGCTTGTCAAGGGGAGAAAGCGATGGGCGATCTATCCTCCTGATACACTACCACCGGGTGTGAATGTTGGCAAGAATGGCGAGTACCGCGACAGCGGCGTTGGCATGCCGTCACTTATATGGTATTTGCACGTGTACCCCACTCTCGTGCCTGATCAAAAGCCGCTTGAAATCATTCAAGAAGAGGGTGAGACAATTTACGTACCCAATGGCTGGTGGCACCTCGTACTCAACTTGGACATGACGATCGCAGTCACCCAGAATATGGTGGATTCGCACAACGTGCTTATGTTTATGAAGGATATGGTCAACGATGGTCAAGACGAAGCGCTGGAGATATTGCAGCACGAACTCAAGAAAACGCGGCCGGAGACATTTGACATTTTTCGCCTTGTTCAGATCCCTCGAATGAGCGGTTTCTTGAGCGAAGAAGCGTTTCAGCAGTCGTTCTGTATCTTGGAGCATTGGAAGCCTCAAATAAAGAGAATTCTTAAGCGTCACAAGGTGCTAGTTGTGCCGGATACCACTCAGCATGTCATTAGGAAAGTCAAGTACCCGAGAATGAAAAGTCTCACCTCACGCGTGAACCCGACATTTGCGGTTGGAAAGCGTCTGCTGGTGAAGTTCTTTAGCCAATACAACGAAAACTGGGGCGAGTTCGATTTTGAGACGTACATGACCCCAAACTTCGACTCGACTAGCGACGAATGTATGCATCCATCAAAGCGTCGTAAGCAGAGCGTCTTACCGCCGTACGAGTTGAAGAACGCGATGACTTTACGATGCGCAATGGAGGAGTGTTTTCGCGTTGAGAGGGCTGTGTATCAAATGCTTGACAAAGGAGTGCGCGTAGACCCTCTGCGCCAGTCGCTCCAAGCAATGACTCCTCGCTTGCATTACTCAGGTCACCTTCTCTATCCAGACGAGGTCGACGATAACGAAGGTGAAGGTTTGATGTGGCGGTGGCCGTATCTCATCGTTGAATACAAGTGTAGTGGCGTGGGCCTTGACGTGATTACGAAAAAGGGCGGTGTTACCCGTGATAGCTGGAATAAAGTGGCAGCTTGGATCAGTCAGGAGTTCTTGCCGAAGCTCCACTCAGTTCCCATCGACCCAGAACTTCGAGGCATTTGCGGTCACAGCAAGTTTGAATGGGACTGGTACATACACTACATGCTTCATCGAAGAAAGCGTGCTGTGTCATGTAAGTGATGTGTATCGTCAAGCAAACTGTATGTGTACGAGAGAACATGCGGTTATTAACTTGATGTTGTTGGTTCGTAGTCCACCTGATCGAAAGCAGTCTTCCTCCACACTTACAAAAGCTGCTTGAAAACTTTCTCCCTGCAGCAAGCAACGATGCACTGGTCTCGCAGCTACTTCCAGTAAACCGGTTAGAGGTCAAGCCCGTGCTGTTGCACGGTGACTTGACGGACGAAAACATTCTTGGATCTGAAGTTGATGGTCGTCAGAGGAATAAGGTTGCCTCGAGCTCGGCGAATGAACAGCAGACCCGCAACCTGTCGTCGTTCTTGAAGTCAATCGGGTGCGAGGAGTACATTTCACTTCTTGCAGAGCAAGAGAAAGTGACACTGGAATCGCTGAGTCTACTCGATGAAGCCCATCTGAAGAAACTGGGTATTCCTCTGGGACCTCGTGTTGCAATTCTAAAGAGCAGGCAGCGAATTGCTACTCATGCTCGTGTGATCGATGACAAAATTGATACGAGCAATTGTGGCTATAGTACCGAGGAGGAATGGGAGACTAGTAGTGGGAGTAGTAACAGCAGCGGTGAAGAAGAGAGCGAGATCGACGTTACGACCCCCGTTGGGCAGGCAGCTATCGAAGCGAAGCGCAAGGAGAAGTTTGTTGGGCCACATGAGTGGATCCCAACGTCCGTGATCGACTTTGCAGACGCCAAAACGGGCGATCCACTGTATGACCTCGTCGCCGTCTTCTTCGCTGCTTTGGTAAGTGGCATCGACTGCTGTAAACTCGTGCGCTTTGCCGACTGACGAGACACTATATGCACATCTTTTCATCAGCATTGTGACCGCGAGCTGTGGAAGGTGACGCTCGCATCGGAATACTGGCAAGAGTACATTCGCCGAGAAAAGCAGAGCAGCATATTGCAACGGCGGTGTCTTCGGGAGCGCTTTCTGCAGCTAGTACTGTTGCACCCGAGTCACTCAGCCAAGGGTCTGTTTCACTACTTCCCGCAAGCAGCACAATGTGCGACCTGGGAGGGTCTCGCACATGCAATTTTCGACGACTTGTTCTGAGGCGAGTAGAAGGCCATCACAGTGGTAACATTCGGGTACGGCAAAGACCCTTCTTTGCCATTCACGTGCATGAGCTGACCACTAAATGCGGACGCCTGTTGCCTTCGTGTTTGTTGCTCAGATTGTACAGTTGTAAACAACGATATGGTTCAAGTCGTGTCTCTCTTGATCGCATCATAGCAAATCGAGACACATGAGGTCCTCGCATCCAGTTCGCTACACATAAAAGGACTTCTCCCTTGCTCGACACTGTCATGCACAAGCACAACCAACAACACTAGACTCACGTCAATGTGTGACAACTATATTTTATATATGTCTATGCAAGCTATGTGGTCAATAAACGAGTAGCTGGCAACCATCTGCCGCTCACGCTAATACGTCGGCTGCACCTGCTGGACGTCTTCTAGCAGCTCATTGTAAGCTTCCAGCACATTAAAGCCCGCCTTGTTGGGTGTGATCAGTATGCAGCTTGTAGGTCGCTTCGACAACACCGACGCGCCTAGATCCACCTAAACAGCACAAGAGTAAGATCAATAACACCGTCAACACCATATACATCTCAATGGCAGCCCCACTAACAAGCACTTCTAGGTACCCTGGAGGGCGTGAAGATGTAGGGAATGTCGTTCTCCTCGCACAGCGTCGGGATGTGTGAGATCACGTCAATCGGTGATATATCACCAGCAATCACACACACACCCTTCTCTCCCTTCCGAATGCTCTTGACCACCTCCTTGACGCCACGTCGAATGCCTTTGACCTTCGTGGCTTTCTTCAACACTTTGTAAGTCCGTTTCGTCTGCTTCTTGGATGCCAGCGGCTTGGAAATCACTGAAACGTGCTTCACACGCTCCTCATAGGTGCTTGCCTTCTGCTTCTTGCTGCTGCCTTCAGCGTCGCTCATTGTTGGCGTCACGTAAGTAAGATGGGGATCAGGGCCGGTTTGAAGAGCTCCAATTGCTGGCTCACCGAGGCTTTTTCGTCTGAGCCAACCGTCGGCTTGAGATTAGGGACAGGATCGGAATTGTAATATTGACCAATCATAACGAATGGTGCTCGAAACAATTTACACGGGTAATTAGTCCACGAAAGACTAATACAAAAAGAGAAAGAGCAGCCATGGGCATCACGGGCTTCGCTGTTGGCACGGTCATGGGCCTCTCCACGAAGATTGGCAGCAACGTCCTGCAGAAGGTCCCGTATATGCGTCGTACGTGAATAGTCCTCGGCGTTTGTATTGTTGGTTGTTCGTGTGCAGCCATTTTAAAGGACTTTACTTGATTGTCTATTTTTGCTGTATATATAAAGCTGTTGTTGTGGTGAGGAGATTAACGCAAGTCTGTTACATTTTCCTTGCAGACCCGTGGGAGCACGTGCTGTTGATGGGCGTCGGTGCTGGACTGGGCAGTTATCTGCAGAGTAAATACCATCGGGACCTGGAGGAGGTGGAAGAGCTGCGGCAGTACTTGGAGCGTCGCTCGGAGGACAACAAGGAGACGTAATACATCATTGACGCAGTATAGCAGGCAAAGAAGGAGCAGTAGATTCATTGGTTCAATATAATTGCAACTGAAGTGCTGCTCTGCTCTGCTCTGGTCGGTCGTTGTGTGAGGAAGCAGCGAGCATCAGCGGAAATAAAAGAATGAGAAAAATGTGAAGGGAATTTTTCTTTGTGACGATTTTCTGGTGCTTTTATGTTGGCTGGGTGAGTGATAATACTGCTTTTTTTCACGGTTGATCACGACATGTAGGGATATCCGGACACTTGCAACCACTAAGTTTTGATCTGGCTTGTTGGTCCAGCTGAACAAGTGACGTGCAATGAGATATCGCTCGTAGGAAGAGAAGAAAGAAGTCGTCTGCATGATCAGTTGTAAAATGTACACCCCATCTGCCCAATCGTCATGACGAAGCTGTCCGTGCCCTGAAAATGATCTATGATCTAGATTAGGGTATTGCTGGTCGATAACGTTCCTCGATATACCTCACCTTCAACAACGGATTTATGATCTAAAAGTGTCAAAGCTTACTTCGACTTAACCTATGGCTCCACGTCAATAATCTCAATGCTCTGGGTTTCAGTTTTCATTGCACGACACCACTTAAATAACTCATGCGTCCGGAATGTACTAAAAATACAACAATTCCACATGAGCCAAATACTTGTGTACTGGACTCAGTTACAAGTTTACGTCATGGAAAAGTACAAATGCTCTAGGAGATGAAATAAGTGCTGAAAAAGAACCAGTACTGACCAGTGTGTGGCCACACCTTAACAAGTTCTGCCGTCTCAACTTTAAGTTATTGTGGACGGCGACAATGCGGACGATCGCAATCGTTACATGAATGACAACAAGATAGAGATGGCTACTTTTGTGCATGAAGCAGAAAAATGGCAAACCAAAGGACCATGACATAAGCATCACGAGTGCTTATAGCAGCACATACTGAGTACAAATATTATCTAGCATTTTGTACAGAATGCTTATCAATAACAGTATCATCAAGTTGAACTAAGTAAGAGTGATGGTCGGTTGGTTTCCTTTTGGTGCCTCCTTCCGCCACTTTGCCTTTTGCCTTCCACAACAAGTGCAACCCGCGCGGACAAAAAGATCTAAACGATGGCCAAGGGAAAGCAGCACGTGATGATGCCGATCCGCGTAAGTGCAACACCCCCCTTGTCGCTGTCCAATAACACTCCCGTTTACACACACGAAACGTCTCTGTGCTGCGCAGGAGAGCGAGGACGGCATGTCGTCAAGTGGCGAGAACGTCGCAACAGAAGGCGAAGAGGAGGAGGAAGAGGAGGAGGAGAAGCAGCGTTTTAACCTGCTCCACAACAGACGGAACCCCTATGGAGAGGAGGACGTTGCGCCTCCTTCGAGCAAAGAAGGGGACGCTGCGGAAGGGAGCGAAGAGCTGACGCCGTACGTGGCCAAGTGTTACGGCCACTTGGAGACGCTGCGGAAGCGGAAACGCGAGCAGGAGGATCAAGTGGAGACGCTCGTGGAAGGTGATGAAGTGCCGTCGAGCAAGCAATTGATGATGGATCGAGTAGAGAGGAGCAGAGCTGAGAAGGTTAACGCTGACGATGATGATGGTGGTGGTGGACATCTTGTGTTGTTGTTGTTTTGGTGGACAGAAACCTTTGAACAGATTGAGACCATTATGCAGGAAATTATGCGCGGCCTCCAGGAGCGCCATGCCGTCTCCCACGCACAGTTTGAAGCAACGGAGAGCAAACTCTCACGCAGCTTGCGGGAGCATAATCGGGTGTGTGCTTTAGTTCTTTCGAGATTATCGTTTAATGTGAGTGGAAGGACGAATGTTCATGGGCTGAGAGAAAGAGTGTTGTCACATGCAGACGGAGAAGAAGCTTAAGTTGATTGCGTCGATTCTGCTGCGTGAGGACGCCGAGGAGTAGGGAAACGTCAAGTTTTGAATATGACGTCAGATATTCGTTTTATTTCTAGATGGCTACATTCCTATTCGAAATATTGTGTTTGAGAAGTTGCAAACGAGCAAATGGAGGTAACTACATCGGACATTGACGTGATTGCACATGTGAAGAGCACAGATCTATATACGGACGCGAACGAATTTTATAGTGATGTATCGGACAGAGGTGTGAGTGAGGCTTCATCGGAATTTGATGAAGGAAGTGAAGAGGACGACAAGGAGATTGTGGCTACCGAGGTGGGTCTTCACACGAAAAGAGTGGATGGAGAAGCCGGTAGTGGTTTTTCTAACGGCTGTACTAAATTTGCATCGTCAATCGATAAGAATACGCACAATACAGTGGAACAGAACGTGGACACGACACACTCACTTGTCAGGAGCGCCTTGCCCTCCAATAAGTCGTTTGACCGTCAAGTGAAGGCATTGATAACAAGCTCGGAATCGTACATCTACTTCGATCAGTGGAAGTACAAACTTAATGACAGAAGCACAGTTACGCGTCTACGTTTAGCGTTCGAGCAACTACTGCCAAGAGTAAGTGGCGATGTTGCTGGAGTAGGTTAACGACTGATATCGATGTCACTGCTGCAGCTTTTGGGAGCTAGAGACTACGCAGGTGCCGCGAAAGTGCTTGGCGTAATCTATCACAGGTTTGTGGTGACTCCGAGCTTATGCATTGAGGTGCGTGCTGGGCTCCCGGATAGGTATCCTATATATACCTTTTTAACAAAAGAAAACGATCTTACCTTGCGATGTCCACGCAATCATGTCAATAGGCGAGCCTTGAGATCTTACGCCGGCGGCCTGACTACCGTAGTGACCTGTTAAGTTTCTACGAGGCAGCAGCAGAAGTCCAGCATGTTGACGTACGTGTTTGCTTGTTTTTCTTCGTGCTCCAATGATGTATGTCGAAAATTACTTATCGCTCTGTTATGCCTGTTGTGCTTCGTAGAAAATGTCAATTTTGAAAGAGAGGTGGCTTTTTCACGTCGTTCACGGAGAGTTTTATGAGGCCTATCATATGTACCGAGACAACATAGAGCCGGTAAATGTCCAGCTAGTATGCGTTAAGCCTGCTGCAGCTATAGTAGTAGCCTCACATTTGCGTGTTGTCATTTGTTCTGGTACTCCTAGATTGAGGAATCTACAGAAGACGCAAGGTTACTAGCCAATTTTGGAATTTTATGCTATTGGCTCATCTTTGTTGAGTCGGAGCAACTGCGTGAACGGTTTTTACGGGAACGCACGGACTACGACGAAGAAGATGGCGATCATTTGGACGCCGAGGATGATATGGATTGTGGTGCTGGCGAGAGCGTTGAATCCGTTATCGAGTCCAACTACTGCTTCAAAACACCTATTGGGGTTCACGTCTTATACCAGCACGCCTGCAATGCACTAAGGCGTGCAGTGGCGCTGAGCCCAAAATCGGCAATGTTTGTCGAATATTATGTGCAGCTTCTTGTGCTGGTAGGTGATATCCAGCCAGCGTGCGACTATCTTGAGGCTTTCTTTCACATGAACCCAGATGACCCTCACGGACCCAGAATGGTATGATTATCAACTAGCTGTCATAAGATGCTCTCTGATGACTTAATGTACAATTCTTATCGTCAGCTTGCACAGTTTCTGGAGTGCTATTATCCGGATTCGATAGATGCTCAGGTTGCCACGTTCACCAGGTACCGTATGATGCAACTACCTATGGCATTTCCGTGCTTATATCTAGTGTTCTTTGGCGTAGGTGGATGAAAAATGACCCATCATGTAGCTGCCCACTGGAAAAGGTGCTGGAATTCTCTAGTGCTGGTGCAGTACCGTCCGTTACGCTGACAAGAGTCCTAGTTGGAGCGCTTGATACGTGTGGGAGCGATTTGTATGTTGAGCAAAGCCCAGATATAGCATTGACATTGTGGAGGAATCTGGCAGAATTGCTTGCAGCGATGGATGAGGACGTATTTTTGATGGATCAAGTCGAAGAAGGAGCAACGAATCCGCTGAGCCGACAAACTGTTGCCGATGTAGGAGTGCAACGTGCTTGGTGGAAACGCGCTTATTTTGCTAGGCCAAGTACGATCCATGAGGCAGCATCCGTTGCAAAACGCGACAGTATTTTTATGGAGGTGTCCATTTATCGAGCTGTTGTGTCGGACCACCTTTTTCCTGGCCAGCTTTCAATGTCAGAAGCTTTGCGCTCGGTAATGACCTCAACGAATATGGTTTCCTGCCAAGACCACGTTCGCTTGTTTAAAAGGTATGAGGCAAGTTTGAACCTGCACAGTCTCGTGTGGTTGACCTATACCAACCCATGCAATGCTATGATGTAGTTTTTATCCCTTAGTCTCGAATGTGACATCCGGAAAGGTAGCGCATACACCGTTTTCTGACATGCCATATATGCATGTGACCGATGATTGTAAGGAAAGAGCGTTACCTGTGTACAAAGGAAGCTCAACCACTGTGCGCGTGATAGACCGTGAGTCTATTGTGGAAAGAGAGGCAGCTAGGGAACAGGCAAAAGTGACAGTGACACGAACAGGGAAAGTAAAAGAAGTGGACCAGCAATTGGTAGAGGAGCTTTACGAGACATTGGAGTCTGAAGTTGGCCTTCTGGGCTCAAGCAACCAACGATCTCGGAGAAAGCGCAAAGCTGATGCAACTTTCGCAACGCCAGCAGTGATCCCGTGTTTTGTCCGAATGGTTGAAGAAGAAGTCTACAACAATCCAAAAGCCACGGTCCAGCACGTTTACACGGCGATATACCAAAAGCTGCGTCACTCCGACATGCTAGTGCCGACGTCAAAAGTGGTGGCGCGCTGCATGGACTTTTTTCGACATCGATTGAAGAAAAACGTAGAAGCGTACGGTGGCAGTGGGCTGATGATGCGGTACGAGGAATTCATTGCTATGTACCTGCATAGTCAGAGAACAAAGGGTATATTTGAAGTGACGGCAGACCTCGCTCAGGCTGCTGTTGAGGAGATGAAGCGTGTTCTGCCTTGTCCACACCCACACTTTCCAGATGAACATCTCGTGGAGGAGACAATGCGCAAGAAAACAGCAATGTTCGTCCGCCAGCGAAGACTTCGACTGATGGATCTCAAGCAAATGCTGAAGCCTGTCTTACAGAAGATCGTGTACATAGATGACAAGGTCTTTGTTGATGCGGTCCACTCGGTTTGTGTCCGAAACGGGCTAATTGGTGTGATCACACGCGTCGACATCGCTCAAACGGTGCAAAGCATTCTACCAATGCACTATTACAGAGTGCTTCAGAGGATGCCAGCTCGCTTTACTCGAAAGCTCACCTCGCCCAAATTTAGGAATAACTGCAACACACTTGAAGCAATCCTCCAGAAGCTCAAAAGAGGAGGATGTGCGCGAACTGCGAAAGAAGTACAAGTGCTTTTATGGGTGGAGAGGTACGAAGCCTTGTATGGTCCCATCGATGAAAACGAGGAAGAGAGTGCTGAAGAATGCAAAAAGGACACGAGCAGCAGCGACAGTAGCACTAACAGTGAAAGCGGTGGCGATAGTGACGGCAGTGTGGGCTTGCTCGCCGAGGATGATGGGAATGACGTCGACAGCAGTGACGGCTTGGACGAACACAGCAAGGATGGCAGCGACAGCAGTGGTGACTGAAATAAAAGAATTTAGGGACAAGCGACGGCAACCAGACCACTTCACACATAGTTGTAAGTCTTCTATTTCGATCCTTTGCGCCTAATTATCTCCCCACGCCGCCGCTCGTTTTGGTGCACTTTGCATGACGCCGTCGCGGATGCTAACGAGACAACGTCAACGAGTTCCACCTGAAGTGCGTCAACAGCCGACTGTCTAGCGTGCGCATTTTCGTGGTGTATTGAGCGCATCACAAGCCGTTGAATCCGGTAGCAGCAAATTCGGCAGCGCTGAAAGGCACATCGACTATCACGTTGGACAATCGTAAAGCACTGTGGGGACCTACAAATGAGCTGGAGGCTCACGGATGGAAAGGCTACATTATCGATGCTGGGATCGCCAGTGGCCGCAGCTCGAGGTTGGCTGGCAGACCAAATCACGCGTGGCGCCTCTTCTGGGGCATACTCTGCAAGCACCAGCTTCGTTTGGTGGCGTGCCTTCCTTCGAAATTTGTCAGCATTTGTGTCAACACTGTCGCCATTGAAGCCCACGAACCCGTGCACGCTTGGGATGTCGTGCAGAACGGGATCGAGGAATTGCTCTAAACTGCCACGATTGCGGAGAGGCACATGCAATAACCCAACAGACCCGGTATGTTCGAGCCGGTGGACACTGGGCGGCCTGAATAAATGTGCCAATCCCCGCGGTATCGATATAGAAGACAGTATCCACCCGAGGACTGAAAGTCCGAATTCTTGGAGCCACCAAACGAGTCGACGGCTTAGAGATCCACCCATCGTTCCGGTTGCCTTCATGCTATCGTGATGGCATCTGACATCAGCCTTGATAAAAGACACATCGCTTGCTTTATCACGTGGAATCACCCAAGTGCCATGCAAATGGCTGCTAAGATTTGTCCGACAAAGCTGACTGCTTGTGTCTGCAAACTTCACACTTGGCAACGCCGCGAAGAATATATGTGCTGGCTTGTTCCGCACTGTGGGTTCCCAATCAAACTCGAGCGACGTGCAACCTGCTTTTGCTGCAATCTCGCTCAGTTTTCGCATCATAGCATGCTCTACACCGCGGTTCAATGCGCGACAGCTAAGCAAAAAGCTGTCAACATGCAAGGCATCGTTGTCACGGGTATGCTGATAAAGAGCAACGCTGACTAGGCCGTAATGACCGAACCGGTCAGTCACATGAGCGCAGACGACTGTATGGTTTGGAAGAGCGACGTAGTTGAGCAGCTCCTTTTCCGCCAGACACTTTGAAAAAGTTGTTGCTGTGTTAAACTGGTTTGTACGGTGATGCAGCTGGAGGACTCGAGTAAATGAAGCACTCCTTCCTTGGAGCTCAATTTCATGATCAAGTTCTTCGAAAACAATCTTTACGCCAAGAGCACTCAAAAACGCCTTGTGCGTTGACGACGATTTGCAAAGTTGACTCCGCTTCAGATTCTGTTGGTAAAGCTGCGTTCTCTCGCTGTCTTCTTTTGTGCTGGAACTTGCCCCTAATTTATGTGAGTTCGTGCCCAGACCTTGGTCAAAAACCCATTCTTCGTCCAGAACTTGTTCCGAAAAGTTTGCGCCAAGTGTAATGACGGTAACGGCGGGCAGTGCAGCCGCGACCTCATGACATTCGAGAGGATTATCGTCGATGAAAATGAACGAGTCCAGTCCTACTCATGAATGATACTCACGGAACACCAGCAAAAAAAGTCAGAAGAACTCCGTGAGTTGAAAGACCTGCTCGTAGCTAATGGAGGCTTACTTACCAAGCGAAAGTTCTTCGGCGAGCTGTGTGATATTCTCTGATTTCGGCTGCCAGTTCGCCTTGACGGCGCTCACATGTTGATCAATCTTGAGTATCATATCACCACGACGCTGCGTGAATGCCTCAGTCACGTCTGCGAGCATATTTTTACTGCAAAGTGCGATCAGCATGCCTCGTTCCTGCTGCGCAACAATGAAACGCTGAAGTGCGAGAAAACGCGGCGCTAGTGCGATTCCGCTGGCACCAACTTCGGCGACGGCACCACCCCACAACGTGTTGTCGCAATCCAGAACGATCACTTTCTTATGGTGGCTGGCGGAACGAAGAAGGCGACATATCTGTCGACACAACGATAGACTCAGCACGTTCAACATTGCTTGAGTATACGGCGAATGCTGGAGCTTGTCCGCGACGGCGTCGTAGTACGCAGTCACATACTGCTGGTGAAAGAGTGTCATAAGCTGCTTTACCGACTGCACGGTCACGTTTCGCAATGCCTCTGCCTTCACCTGAATCGCACGCTCCATGGCGGCGAAATGTGCTGATTTAGTCGATGGACACGGACACAGCATAACCACCAGCGGGGGTGAAGAAGTGGTCACGCCCATGCTATCGTATCGCTCAAGATCGCTCGAGAATCGACGAAGTTCTGCTGCAAGTGAACCGATACCGTCGTCACTTTCCTTTTTGACGTGCAACTCAGGATGATCAGCTCTAAGGTCACTCAGGCGAACAAGTAAAAGTACTAAGTCCGCTGGATGCGACGATCGCAGTGCGTTGCTCGACCACTCGTCAAAATTTACCAGACTGCCATACCGTAGCCATTTCAAGTCCACATCGACACCTTGTACGGCCTACTTAAAATTGCGGATCATTTTATGGACCACAGACACAGCAATGAGATCACCGCAAGAAATTGGAGTTTACGGTTGAATCAGCCCGACACAACGTTTCGCAGGCAGTGTGGACCGCAACAGCATTCACCAGCTCCAGAAGATGATACAATGTGCACGAACAACAAAGGTACTGACATGGTGTAGAAGATGCTGCAAGGGCACGGCCAGTGCTTCATCACACGCAAAAGTGCCTCCGATCGCCACGCGCTTGCGAGTCATTATTGACTCGGGATAAAACCTCAGCCAGATTGTATATTTTGCTATTCGGTTAAGTGCGATCTCGACAAGCTCAGTCTACTAGCTCGCGCTCGTATTTGGACGGATCAATGCGGTACCTGCAACACAAGATCGTACGTACGACTATGAGCCAAAACATCGGTTTCTCATTATGTCACTTGCAGCGAGCACGTACATATTCCCGTATTGAATAGTGGGCGTGTGTTCGCTGTCGACGTCGACAATACACACGGCCATGGCTAGGAAACAACATTGAGAATACCAAAACGTCAATAACGTTTTTCGTGTCGAAGCAAGTTCAAGGCGAAAGCACAAAGCAGCAAACGAACGACTCACTATCGGCATCGAGGACACGGTATGTGATGGTGACCATGGACTCTTGGAGACAAAAGTTGAGCGTGGCCACACTAGCCTCGGGCTTGAAGATGCCGTGGCACGTCACGCCTTCAAAACTCCATTCCATAAACGTGCTCTGCTCATCGGGAATAAACTACAAGACAAACGATAGACAAAGTGTTAATCAACCACCACCGTCAGGCCAACAAGAGCAGGAGATTTCGTCAATTGAAAGTAAAAGTCCTCGCACCTGCACCGTATAAGCACTCGCAAGATCCTGTTTTTTGTGCGTGCGTCCGAATGACCATCGAAGGAACCTAACGCCATTATTGTGTACCGTTATTTTTAGAAAATCAAATGGTGGAACAATATTTGTATTTTACAGTAGCAACTAAGACTAGAGAGTGCTACGACGTACTGTGTGTTCGGCTGCCGTGCCGCGTCGAGATCCTCTTCGATAAACACGACGTTGTTTGTAGTGCGCAGGTGCTTGAAACTCGAGCCAAAGTGGTGCCACTCTAAATTGCGCTTCCAAAACCCCTTCAAATACGAGCAAAAGTCGCCGCTGGGCACATCGTAGCGCATCACGGACTTGGGTGCTGAGGTCATGTGGGACAACGAGTGCAAGTAATTTGCTTGCAATTTATACTTGCGGTACACCGTATTTTCGAACCGAAATATGTACCGACTGACATTAATAAGCGTACTTATTGGAAGCGAACTTGAGCTGACGTGCTGTTATTGTCGGTCAGCTACAAGTGTCGCATTGTGTAGAAATTATATCTGCCCCCCTCCAACATCTGTTACCTTGTTATTAGAAATGTTAACTAGTTGGTCGCTTTGCTTAAGGGACAATCAGTCGCATTGACCGGTCATGGACCTAGAGCGATCATAGATGACCAGGGCATACGTTTATAGTGATTTACTGAACGAATCACGGCGCTATATAGCTTTCAACAGTGTACGAGACTACCTATTCTAGGCACCTGGCTACTGCACCGTTGACAGCGGTTGCGACATCTGCTGACGTCAAGCCAAAACGCAGCAGAATGTGACACAACAGCACTTGAGGTGGCTGCGAACCCGGTCTTTACCAAATCGTACAAAGGATATGACAGATACTTGGATCTCACATGGTACTATTCGCACTGCAAGACGAGAGGCCCGAAAATAATGATGCGGAGGGCAAAGCTGATGTTGTCAGGAGAGACTTAAATTTAGTGGTGGCAAGCTCCGCTGAGATGTGGAGAAACACGAGAAACAAGATCATTTCGTTTTCTGTAGAGTGGATAGTGTGGCGGAGTTGAAAGCGATCACCTTGTCAGGACAAAGCTATGACGCTCTAGAGACGAGATTAATTTACCTTGATACCAGCCGAAGCTGTACTTTTACCATTCTTCATTATCATTATTATCTACGTGCCAATCGCGCTTCTTATTCCCTTGTCTTTCGATTCTGTTCGTTGATCCTTTAAGCCTAGGGATGCCAGGTAAAAAGCTCAGAGACTTTTTAACAGTTTGAAACGTTTTTTACCGAGTTATTAACGTTTTTTCCACTTTTTATCATGAAAATAGGGAGCTGATATGGGGTATTCATTCTTCGCTAATAAGCGTTCCCTGTCATCCCGAGCCTCAAAGTGATACATCATACGACTTAAAACTTTCCAATGACCATGTATATTCGACTTAACAAGCGTCAATCAATCCCTTGTTGATACAGCGTGTAAGGTTTCTGTAACGGGGCACACCTTATTCAAGTAGCTGAATAAACTTTGCACTGCTGACAGTGCAAGAGTGTGTGCTTCCGACTACCTCACGTACACGTACGTGCAGAGGAAGATTGCTATACGGAGTAAGAGTACTCAGTAAAGGTAAAAAAAGTAGAACTGTATTTAGTATAGTTAATCATTGTAATAAACCCCTATTTGACTTCATTTAACTATGTCTAAATACAAACATGTATTGTAACTATCCGCGCGCCACTCGTTGCGTGCTTCTGTTGTGGTTGGACTCTGTTGGTTGATATCTTGATCCTATATCAACCAATGAACAGTATGCTACATCTGCGGGGCAATATTATCTATTAGGATAATATTGTGAGAATATTGTGTCTATCCTAACGCAATATTCGTACTTGATATTTACCTTAAGTAAATTATCATGTAACGGAGGCACCCCGTTACATCACCCCTCCTTAACCATCAGTCGCATTAGTGACTGATTGAATATTGAATGACACTGTTGAGTGGCTCTGGGAAAGGGAAGCACTTGTTGGCCAATCCATCCATTCTTCGTTCTCATCGCATGGTTAACAAGTCCATGCGGTGTGCAGCCAAAGCTGCTGAGAACGCAGCCATGAGACTCCGCTCTGCTGCCGCAGGGAAGACAGGATCACCCGAAGCAGCTGACGTAAGGTCGTCTGCAGCTTCCAAGACTAAGCCTGCAGCAGTCGCTGCTGCAGGCGCACCGCGTGACATCGGAGATTATGAGCTTGAGCTCATATACTCTGGCGAGTCTGACGGTGAGACCGACTCGAAGGAGGCGAAAGCCAAGGAAGAGCCAGAGTTGGCTAAACCGGAGCCGACCAAGTCGGCTTCTCGAAGCGCTTTAAGCCTTGCAGATCGTCGTGACATAGTCGGATCGTCCGACGAGTCCGACCCTCCGTCTCCGAGACGGAGTCGTTCTACCGAAAGCGAGATAAGCCATCGGAACGACCTTGACGGTGATGCTATCATGCATCATAGTCCGAGTAATTGGGATGATCCTGGTGTCGGTACTTCTATTGACACCAGACAAGAGACTGTGGATCGCAACATCTTGTGTGTTGCTCCCAAGAAGCATCCGTGACTACCTCCTCAGAGAGTGTTGGCTCGTCTGTCTGACACGACGAGTGATCGTTATCGAATAAATCTATTCGATTCATCAAAGCTTCATAATCTTGATCCTAGTGTGAATAACTTTCGCACTGAACATGATTTCTTCATCGATGCGTTCTTCAAGGTTCGATGGTACAGTGGGAATCATAAGCGTGGTGGTCCCTCTTTGATTCAGGCATGGAACGCTTTCATTCACAACGTTGGTGAGATTGGGCGTGATGTCTGTCTAGACAAGCTATTGCTAGCTCGAAATCGTTTTGAGAAACGGACCTCTACCAGTGGTTGTCAAGAGAGGCCGGGCTACCATTCCTCTCTTGGGGTGATGCTTGCCAAAGATGTGTGAATAACTCGGCACGAGCTCCCAAGGAAGATTACTCGATGAATGACTCCTGGTGGAGGGTACGTGTCACTCAAGAGATGTACGAGGGAATAGCTAATTTGCAATCCCTCTACAAGCGCGCTGGGCGTTTGTATCTCGATGGGCCTTCTTCGGCATCGGATGCGCCTTGTCGTACTGCTCGACAAGGCCCAAAACATCAACCAGCAGTTGGGAGCGAGGCTCCCAACTATCTGCCGAGGGTGGATACCCGCGCCACCGGACGAGATAACTCGTCCGACGTCCTTTCTCATCGCGGTGGTTCAACAAGCGCTCCACGAGGAAGCGTTGGCCACAGCGCGCATCAATCAATGGATGAGGCGGAGGAGAAAACACGTTCTCAGACGGGTTTGCAGGCTCAATCTGATACTGTGAGCCAGCTCGAGCGCGTAATATGTGAGTCGCGCGAGGACCTCGAGCACGAGAGGAGCAGACGTTTGGATCTGGTCACGTTTCTCCTCGGAACGGGAGAGAAATCGATCAGATTTTGCTTTTGCTCAGCTTGAGAACGAGCGGGCACAGCGTTCTCTTCGCGACGAGCTAGTGGAAGCTTGTCAGGATATGTCTCGGCTTCGCGGGGAGATATCCGAGCTTCAGACTCGGGCTGATAGTCAGCACCGCGAGCACAAGTATCTCTTGGAGATGCTTGAGAGCAAGGGATTCCTTCACCGGAAGAAGTCTCGTACTGGTGATACGGCCTAAGGCGACCGACGTGGAACGTAGGATGCGTGCGCATCTTACGTGGCAGTTCAATTGTGTATGCGTTGCCTATGCGGCGCAGCACACGAAATGGACCGATGAACTTGGGTAGTAACTTGTTACTACCCACGTTAGTCACTATGTCTCGAGGTAAGTTTACCGTAGATAGTAGGACTAGGTCACCTTCATTGAATGAAAGAACATTTGCCCTTCCATTCTTGTCTGCGTTTTTCTTTTGTCGGTCCACTGCTTCAGCAATGGAATCTTGCACGAAACGGACAACCGTTTCGCGATCCAGTATGAATTCATCTGCTGACTCGCTGTCTTTGGCTATAGTGCGCTTGGAGCGCACTGTGGCAAGATCAGTGACCTCGGTAGTAAGAGCATCCTCGCTCTTACTTTCCTCTTCTTCACCGAAGTCGATGTGATCGACATCGGCGCCATACGTAGTGACCTCGTGGTCAGTACGTGATGAGTGAGAGCCGACTTGGCGTTCGCTCGAATGGTTCCCTCCCCCCATAAACAAGAGTTACACTCTAAAGGTGGGTAGGCGTGGGTGGCGCAAGCCATTCACGAAGGACGGTGTATGCGTCGTCGATGCATGCACCAAGTTGTTGATGGCGAATTCCACCATTGGCAAGAATTCGCTCCACTTCGTAAACGAATCGACATAACCCCGAAAGATTTCCTCAAGAAAGCGGTTTGCACGTTCTGTCTGACCATCTGTTTCAGGGTGGTCAGAGGTCGACATCTGAAGGCGTGTTCCGAGTGTTTTGAACACGGATCGCCAGAATTCAGCAGTGAACTGTGGGTCTCTGCCAGAGACGAGTTCACGAGGCAACCCATGAAGACGAAAGATCGTGTCAATAAAAACACGAGCACATGCCGATACATTGATAGATTCAGGTACAGCGACCAGGTGTACCATTTTGCTGAATCTATCAACGAACACAAGAATACATGTATTCTTGTGTGGGTATGCGGGGAATCCAAAGACAAAGTCCATTGAGACTGATTCCCAGCATTCTGCCGGAATGGTCAAGGGTTGCAACGGCGCACGAAGTGAAGGACCAGACTTCACTCGTTGACATACTTCGCATGCGCGGACGTACTTTCGCACGAACTGATACCGGCGGAGCCAGTAAAAGTCGCGACTAACTATGAGATATGTCTTCTCTCGACCGCGATGTCCACCAGCAGGTGCATCGTGGTACTCATACATGATGTGCAGTCGCAGGTTACCATGGTCCGGTACGACGACACGAGACGTGTCGCCGGCAACGACTGTATACTTCAGTAAGCCATTGTGGACTGTATATCTATCCGTGGAGGATCGATATACTGGGGGCAACCTTTTAAGGGATTGACGGGATGTTTGCGAGAGATGATCCATCAAACGCACCATCGCCGGATCGTACGCCTTGCGTATGTTTTTGAATAAGGTTGACGACGGGACACTCGACGTCAACACCGTGACAGTGTCGGGTTGCGCAGCTGGTTCGAAATCGGGCCAGCGCGAAAGAGCATCAGTGACGACATTCAGTCGTCCTGGCTCATATTCCACGGAGAAGTTATACTCCGCGAAGAACTACAGCCACCTCGCCATTCGTTGCGAGAGGTGTGGACTGTTAACGGTCGTGCGTAAGGACGCATGGTCCGTGTATACGATGAAGGGTATATCACCTAGTAGGTAGACCCTGAATTTTGCCAAAGCATACTTCATGGCAAGGAGTTCCTTATCATGGACTGGGTAGTTACGTTCAGCTGGTTGCAGCTGACGTGACTGATAGCAGACGACACGCTCAGCACCGTCTGTGTCGTACTGCATTAGTGCACATCCGATGGCAAAATCACTTGCATCGCAGACCACATGAAATGGTCTGTCTTGGTCTGCAAAAATGGCGAGCGTATCAAGCTTTTCTTGATACCTTTAAATGAGCGCTGACAATCAGCACTCCGTGCCCACTTCTCGTTCGTTTTCAATAAACGAGAGAGATGAACAGTCATCTCGGCGTAATTGTGCGAGTATTTGTGCAAATACGCCGCTAGGCCAAGGAACTTTCGAAGTCCTTTTATATCGGTAGGCACCGGCCAGTCAGTGATCGCTTTGATCTTTTACGGATCGGTCCGGACGCCGTGCTTACCCACGATGCATCCAAGAAGTGGTATTTCGCTTGCAGCAAATATACACTTCTTGAGGTTGGCATACAACTTATGCTCACGCATCAGTGTAAGAACCTTTCGGACGTGGAGTCGGTGGACTTCCAAATCCGTCTGTCCATCCATAGCCCGGCTGTAGACGAAAACGTCATCGAAATAGCTGGGTGCGAATTCTCGCACAGATCTCAACAGATATGTAACACATCTGTTGAACGTATCAGGGGCATTACTCAGCCCTTGTGGCATTACTATCCACTCCCAAAGCATACCGCTTGGGGCGCTCACTTCTGTATAAGGAATGTAATTTTCACGCATAAGGATCTGATAGAACCCGTCCATCAGATCCATCGATATAAAGATGGTACTCCTTGACATACCATCTATAATGACATCCTTTCTTGGTATCGGCGTTTGAGCCGGTACTGTGGCAGCATTCAACTTGTTGAAGGCATGTACTATCCGCCATCCTCCTGTGGCCTTTCGGACACAGAAGGTTGGAGAGCTATGTGGGGAAGTAGATTCCCTCACATGGCCCACTGCTAAGCGATCGGCAAAGAATTTGTCAATTGCTAGTACTTGTTCACGAGGCAATGGCCATTGCTTCATGACATAGTACTTTGAACCTGGTTTCAGGTCTATCTCGTGACGAGTACCCTTATCCTTGGGTAGCTCGCACGGCACTGTTTCTGGGAACACATCCCTGAATTCCATCAAATCATCGTAGAGAGGATTTGTCTTGAGCTGTTCCCACGATTGGGATGTGTATCGCTCAATCCAAGCCTTCTCATCAAGGACACTCTCGTCCATTGATGAGCTGCTGAGAACCCTTTCGTTCTCAGCAAATACCATTGCCGACCGAATATCGGTTACGTACCCATCTTCCGCGACGAGTACGCAAATCTGCTTGACTTTGCCACTACGCAGATCACGCAAGAACCTTTTCTGTTCGAGCGTGGGCAATTGAGTGATCTCCGACGTTGTCTTCGGAGGCACGATCAGATCAAGTCGGTATGTTTCTATGCTTGATCCGTCATTGACTAGGACATTTAATGTCTCTATTGTTTCCTGGGAACTTATTTCCACAGTTGGGTGGGGACTTATTACCTCACTAGCCTCTATAGCTATCTCATCATCTGACACGAGTGGAATTGCTCCCTCGTTATACTCTGGCGGTGGTTGCGCTACCGCGGCCAGGTCTTCTACGTGCGATTCTCCAATCGCACTAAGATCATCGTATTGCCAATCATTGGCAATTGGTTCATTTCTACTCGGGTGTTGTCCGTTTGGAGGACACCCATGCCCCAGTCCATTCGACTTAATCGGGTGGTGGGCCTTTGGCGCGACCTGCATCTCAATGCAGTCTCCGGAATCTGACTTCATGGCGTGACTGATTGCCACGCCATGGCCAAATGCAGTCGTACTAACGACCGAACCACACGCGAGGCCATCGCACTCGCTCGTAGTACACTCACATGTTAGTGGGCGCTCTATGGCGTTCATCAGATGGCCATCTGATGAACAAGTGACAGGCATATCGACTGTTCATCGATGCCAGCTGACTCGTGGCTCGTACCTTCTGAGCCACAGCAGTCCAAGGATGACGTCAAATTTGTCATCCAAGTCTAATATGATGAAGTCATCATTATATTGAATTCCCTTCAGTGTAGAGGTAATACCCACTACACGTTTCATCACTGCTACGATGCGCCTGTCGCGAGGCGCACCTTCATCCTCGTTGGAGGGATCTCTCGCTCAAGATATTTGAGCTCTTTGTTGTCTAGCGATTGGCGTCGTACAAAGTTGTTCGACGCCCCACAATCGACAAGAGCTCGAAGCGACATGCCTTGTATCACTTCGAGTTTCAAGGTAATGAGGTAAACTTCATTACCAGAAGCAGCAACACACAATGACTGAGTGTTGGGAGCATCTTTCGTCAAGAGGCCTGCAAACGCACTTGACGTTGCTGGATCAGTAGGGTGCTCCGCACCTACTGACCCTGACCGTTTTTAGCTGTCCGTTGAGTTGTTGCGTCTTCGTAACAACGACGGACCCACGCCTTGGACCTCGTTTGGTCGCTTGGCGGTTACTGTCTCCTGCGGTACGGGGTACCGCACTCGGGGCACTGCATTCATATGCATAATGCCCTGTCTTCTGACATCTATTGCATTTTTGCAATTTCTTGTAGTTGTTAACACGAGAGCTCTCGCTCCTCACGTGACAGAGGTCCATTGGTTCTGGGCCTTCATTTTCCTGTCATCTCGACGGACGATAGGAATTTGAATTCGCGTGAGCCTGTTTCACGCTGAAGTCCTCCTGTTCCGCAACCCTTATTGCCTCTTCGAGGGTGTTGAACTCTAAACGGAACAGGTAGGTTTTAACAGGACCATCAGTCAGACCCTGCATGAACAAAGTAATCAACGTTAGTTGGTTCGGTGGGTCGACTATTATGCAACTGGTAAGGTGACGTATATACTGAATGTACGAGTGTACGTCATGTTTACCATGCTAGATTCTCATGAGTTCAGAGCGATCCCTGAACTCAGCTCGCGGAGGCTCAAAAGTTTTCCTTAGCAGGGACTTGAAGACTTCCAACGACCCAAAGACATATGGGTCGTGTAATTTAAGGCCCAAGGCCCACGTCTTTGCACGCCCTGTCAAGTTCGATTGAGCAAATGCGATCTGCATTTCCTCATCGACGATATGATGAGCCCTTATGGCATCGGCTAGTTCCACGAACCATCTCAATAGGGAGTCTTTATCGGCTCCCTCGTACTTTAAGATGTCAATTTTTAGAGTCTCGGGTCGACGTATACACGTCGACCCGGTAGCAGTGGCCTGCTGCTGTTGTCTCAACAGCTCTGTCTGTTGAGAACCTTGTTGGTGGCGCAAGGTTACTTTTTCCCGCTCGGCGTCAAGTTCATTTTGAATGAACTTGGCGATGGTGGTGTGCTGTCCGTCTGGCCCCAGGGCGGACAGCAATGCGCCAACGGCTTCTTGCCCTATTGTTGAACTCAAGCGTTCAACGGCATCTCATTCGATTTGACTCAAATGGGAGTAGCTTTCACGCGTGGGATGAAAATAACCCCCCTCATCGTCCAACATGTTCATGGTCGTTGAACGGACTACAAAGTGCTACCAGGTGTAACGGGAACACCTTATTCAAGTAGCTGAATAAACTTTGCACTGCTGACAGTGCAAGAGTGTGTGCTTCCGACTACCTCACGTACACGTACGTGCAGAGGAAGATTGCTATACGAAGTAAGAGTACTCAGTAAAGGTAAAAAAAGTAGAACTGTATTTAGTATAGTTAATCATTGTAATAAACCCCTATTTGACTTCATTTAACTATGTCTAAATACAAACATGTATTGTACTATCTGCGCGCCACTCGTTGCGTGCTTCTGTCGTGGCTAGACTCTGTTGGTTGATATCTTGATCCTACATCAACCAGTGAACAGTGTGTTACATCTGCGGGGCAATATTATCTATTAGGATAATATTGTTAGAATATTGTGTTTGTCCTAACGCAATATTCGTACTTGATAATTACCTTAAGTAAATTATCATGTAACGGAGGCACCCCGTTACAGTTTCACTCAAAATTATAGGACAATTTGGACTCTGATGACGACGTCCATGACGCGCTAGGCGAACTATCACTACAGGATGGCTATGTAACAAAATATGCTATAGCAAGAAGGGGTGGGCACCTCCAAAGACGTGATAGAAATGAAATGCAGTAGCAGAGCTTGCAGTACCCCAGCAGCGCAACAGATCGCAATACCAATCCATTTATCCTATACTTGATGCTCAATAATATTCGATTGATTTTTAATTGATGAAGTGGATCCATAGAATTTTCGACAACGTACAGTTCATTTATTTGGGCGCGATCACCACGTACTCAGACTATCATTAATCAAACATCAAATACTCTTCAGATGTCTCTTTTAGTTCTCGAAGCTGTCTACGACACGCTGTAACCAGCTCTCCAGCTGTTGACAAACATGCAATCGCTTAGTGGTACGCTATCGCAATCATACGCACTTTCATCGAAAGTCTGAAATCTGAAAAGAATCGTCATTTAATGGGAGACCTTTAACTGCAATCACATAAATATATATATGAGAGAAATGCCCATTAGCGAGAACTGAAGGCTCATCATCGGCTCAATCGAAACTCGCAAGACTGCTAATAGATTTTCGCTGGTAAAAGTCCGCTTGAAAATGAGGCCTTGCTTTAAACATTTCTAGCGCTAGTAAAAAGTACAATGTTGTTATCAGCGGGGAATTACCCTATCATCCCCTAATTAAGCCCCCAACAAGAAATCTATGACCTTCATCCATTTTTAACAGCAGAAGATATTACGTAGTTAGCTTAGTATTCATAATGTAGCATGATCATCGTGCTCGTTATATGGGTTTTGCACAAGGTGATACTAAACAAACACTTTTTTGCAAGATGTGATAAAAAATGATTGAAACACCATATATATATGGCCACGGATCGTAACACAGTCCTTCTGAGTCCTAACACAGTCCGTTAAGACGTGACCAGTTTATGACATCATTTGATTTGTCCTTTGTGGTAACAAAGGGGATGGGGCATATACTAATCCTAAAAATACCTGATCATTCATGTATATTATAAAGGAACGATAATTTAGCTATAGATAAGATAGGGGAGCAAGCTCTGGAGCTAGCCCTTTAATATAAGTAATTCAGTTCGGATAATAGAATCAAGTTGAAAAACGATATACAACAGCAGTCACTGAAGAATGAGTATGATGCTGGTGATGTATGAATATACCGTACAGTATACTTGGGCAACGCGATCGGCCTTTGCTTATGAGCGTCTAGCATGTGCTTATGAGATCATATTCCCCTTTGATCGATTTTAAGCCAATCAGGTGTGTGCATCACAATATTGACCAGTCATTGAGCGAATTCTATCATGCTAATCGACGTGTGAGGGGAGACAGGCTAGATCGTATTTAGTACGAGTACGGTACACCTAACCGCGTCATTTACAGATAGACACACAGACACACAGATAAGTACTATTTAAAAGTTTGGCATTCAACCTTGCGCACACTCGCTAATAGCTTCACCCTTCGGGCTCGCAATTATTAAGACACAATATCTAGCCTATTGTGATGTAAGAGATTCAGTTGTATATTACATGTATTTATTCATGTGCGAGTTCTCATATCTTCCTGAGCCAATTTGCAGCGTAAGTCTACCTTCATCAATCACTTGCGAACCATAAAAAGAGTCATGCTTATCCCTGTTCCTGCCTCCGCATCAAGCAGTCTAGACATATAATGAACCTGTAACACTAAAAACAGTTTCAGGGTACAAGAAATTAACTAGATACAGACCAATTGCGAGCCAAACGCACCGCATCCTCCAAGGTAAAGGTCTTATTATCCTGTAGCTTGTTGAGCACCGGCTATCCTGACCGCCGTACTAGACGGAACATGGCTAGAATAATCATCCCTGCAAGGCATCTTAAGGATGGTGTAAACTGCGGTGATGGAGTGATGTGTCGTCCCCGATCATGTCTTTCATTCACTGCTTTACGAATAATACTGGAAGATCCTCGAGTCCCCTACACTGACCGAACTGTCCCCCGCGGTGTCCATAATTGTGAGTACTCACAGAGCAGTAGCTTGGTGCGCCCTCACCTACCTGACTGACCTGATGGACCGAGCATTGGGTCAGTCAAAACCAAGATGGGCCATCTAGACGTCTTGCTTTTACATTGACATCGCGCGCATGTACTCAATAGATGTTTGTTTTTTTTTTATCTCATCTAATACTATGACAAGGGGAAACACGTTTACCTTTGATGGGGGGCTGACATGACCAAGGACGTTCTCTCA
>JH598104.1:56375-72704 GCA_000173235.2 Hyaloperonospora arabidopsidis Emoy2
CGCAAGATGCGGTCCATGGCTCCGATGAATCCAGTGCGACTTTTTTCTAAAAGATTGCTGACCAATTCGAGACCAAGAGGCCCGGAGGTGTCACAACGGGATACAGAAGCGTTGCTGCAATCAAACAGGAGTGGGGAAGTATCAGCTGGGCAGTTTCCAAGTTGTTGGCTTCTACGCTCGCGAGGCAGAGGCTCTAAGTATTACATGTGAAGAAGACATTATGGTGGACGCAAATCTTTTCTTTCGGGGCGAAATGGAGCGGTCAAACAAGACTTAAAAAGGGGTTTAAATATGACGCCTATTGGCGAGTTCTGCGCCACGTTCCTAAGTTCGGAGCTCTGCCATGACTCATAACGGATCTGCTAGTGCCGAGATGACTGAGGAGGGACGGCCTATTGGGGAAAAACGCGCACGTCGCAATTTGCACGAAGATGAACAGCACAAGGAGCTCATGGCGTACCTCGTGAGCAGCGATGCGAAGAGTCAAGCATACCAACAAGATTTGAAGACTGTTTGCGAAGCCGGCCAACTTCGGCAAAACTAAGATCCCGTGGTTAATGAGTTCCTGATTCGTCGCGACAGAGAGTTGATTAAGAGGATAGAGAAAATTTCTCAAGACTTAAACGAAGATGAGTAGAAGAACTAGATACATCATTCGCTTCTTAACTTCTAATAGACGTTTTGTTTTTACTGGAGTTGTGAAGAATAAGATAAGCATAGTGCTTTAAGGTATAAGAATGAAGACCTGGCGATTAGAAGTTTATTAATGGGGTAGACGATATGGTAAGTTATCGATACATGGTCAATTCTAAGACTCTAAATACTTCGTCTCCATAAGCAAAGCTATATACAATGAGATGGGTACATTGATTGTTAAAAAAAGAACTAATATACATCTAAAATGACCGTACCAAATCTCTCGACGACGTGTTGTGTCAAGTCATCAGGCAGTTGCCGATGCAGTTGATGATCAAAAATCTCCTGACGATTTGAGTCAATGTTGACGGTGTCGTCAAAATTATCTGCATGTTTTCGTCTCCAGTTTCGTCTACGTGGTGATTGAAAAGTTGGTCGACAGCATGGTCGTTATATTCATCATCACCTCGCTCGAGCGTAATTGCTTCCTCGTTGTCGTAAAATCTTTCTGCGCAAATGCAATTGTATCGGATCTGCATATGTCGCTCATCTTCAATTCTCATGTTATGGAGAATGATCACGGTTTTTATTATATCATGCAATTGTCGTCGCCTTGCGTACGGAGCAGGAAGCGCGATAATATGATAAGACTTCTTCAAAACTCCAAAAAGCTCGTTCAATGTCCTCTCTAAAGGCTTCTTGAAGTCGCGAAAAGACTTTTCTCTCATCGGTCCCAGGTTTTGTAAAGGCCTTACTGAATACTTGATAGTCGGGATATATACCATCAGTGAGGTAGTGTCTTTGTTGACACTCACGTCCATTAAGTTTAAACATGGGAGAAGCAGCCTTTCCATTGAGCAGCGGAATAAGCAGAGGTGACCTGCCAAAACACTATTAAATTAGGTTCGAAAATGGAGTAAGTATCAAGGTAATTTATTAGAAGTCTACATACCTATCCAGAATGTTAATATCATTCAAACACTCAGGTAGGCCGAAGAAGCTATGCCATATCCACAGGTCTTGCGTGGCAACAGCTTCAAGTACGATGGTTGCGTGCTTCTTCTTGTCATAACCGGACTTGAACTGGCCATGCCAAGCCTTGGGACAATTTGTCCACTCCCAGTGCATACAACCTAGGGAGCACATCATACCAGTAAACCCTCTGCGATTACTTGCTCGAAGAATATTGTCTGTGTCCTCCTGTGTTGGTCTACGTAAATACTCGTCTCCAAAGCATTTGATAACAGCCTTTCAAAACCGGTCCAAGCATCCAATGCAGTTGATTCTGCAACTTGGTAACTCTCATAGCAAGCATCACCTGCATATCCATACGCAAGAATGTGAAGAGCGACAGTAATTTTGAGAAGAGAGGGTAGTCCATGCTTTCCTGCGCAGTTCTATATAATGAAAGGAAGTATTAGATTGGCACAGTAAGAAACACACCGACAACTTATAGAGTTTTCCTTGAAGTAGTCGTAGCATTCTACAACAGCGTCGTGAATTCTTAAAAAAGTTCATGGCATATGCGGAACCCGCGTCTGAAATCTTCGGTGCTATAGGTTGATGTATCGACGAAGTAGTTGCTCAACAGGGTCTGTTACCACTTGTTGCATCGCTTCGAAATCGCCGTTAGCGGCCGCGCGGATGATCTCACTGGTCGTCATGGTCTGACGAGCTATTTAGAATTATATATGAATGGAAGTAATAAAATCGAGCTGAAAAATAATACCAAACGCGGCCATAAAACAGACTTATATGAGAAGTTATACCAACTGCTGTGAAGTTTTCTGTGTATAAGTTTATGCGAAAGTTATACTGACTTCTCGTTGGCTTGCCAAAAGTTACGTTGTACTCACTGCTGGAGACGCTCTCAGGAAGCACTATTTCCCATCACTTTCTTGCTAACTGCCTTACCTCCCCAAATTCACCGAAATCTGATTGGTCAGAATATTGCACCCCGTTTGTGCAAGTAGAAATAGGGCATTGATAATAAGAAGGGGTTTGTCTGGAACGCACCCAACCAAAATCTGCACCGTACCCAACTCTTGTGCACACTACGCTTGAGCTGTTACAGCGATTGTGAAGTTCGTGTTATTTCTTGTTCGCAAATGATATAGAAATATGGGGAAACAAGTAGAAGTACATTACACAACACACTAAAAAGATGAATGGATAGAAAGCACTGATAAAAAAGTTTGGAAAGGAAGGAATAAGGCTGCCTTGCGATAGAGAAAAGAAACAAACGTGATCAAGTACAGTCATAATTAGTAAGTCAAGGCAAAACATATAAAGGGAGACACTGTAGTACGCCGTTACCGATACGACTGGCTCAGCCTTGACTGTGAAATTTAAAAATTAGAAGCATTAAAGTAAATCAAACAATTTGACAATTTAGGAAGTTTCAAATTTAATCACTTGATTTATGTATTGGGTGAAGGCTCATTAACGCCTCCCTTCTTTTATTGACCAATCAGACCATCGTTTGTGTGGGGGTGGGTGTGTCGATAGTTATTGCGAGGTGGTAGATGCTTTATGCCTCCCTTAATTAATTAAACAGTGATCTAAATGACTATTGGCTAATAGACAAAAGATTAGACGTGCGCTCCGATGAGACGCGGTCTCTACGGCGCGCTTGAACAGAATATAAGCGCGTTGATGATAGGGATGTTAGGTAAAAAGAACCTGTTAATAACATTTTACTTTTTACTAGCGTTAAAAACGTTAATAACAAGGCCTCATTTTAAGCAGACTTTTTACCAATAATTATTCAACAACAGTCAAGTATTTGTCGAATAATTATGAATGGGAGGTTGCGCTACAACCATCCCCACTATCCGTCGTCCACCCGTTACCGCCAACCAGACTTGGCAAGGGTAGAAACGATGGACTGTCATCTACGCAATCAGTCCTAAAGGCTCACTGTTCCCGCGAACGGCCTTACACATGCCTTCTCTGTAATGCAATTAATTCTACATTCTTTGCGATTCGCAGGTTTAAAATTCCCACCATCGACGCCTTCATCTTCTGGTTTGAGTGTTCTTTGAAAAGGTGAAAATGACCGGGTGAAATTTTAAGGCCAAGTGCAACTACTGTTCACTTAGTTTGCAACCTCAGGAAATTTGCATGAAGGTCCTCGTTGTACAGGTATTCCGCGTTGTACTGCTTATTTTTGCGATATCTCAGCTAACAGCATCAGACAGTCGTGCACAGGTGCTCCTATTGAGGCGATGTTTAAGGCTCAGAACCTCGTCAGCAAGCGGTCAAACAACGTTTGGTGCATGCATTATGTATGCAGATCTCTTCTCTTCTTCAAGGTGACCAGCGTTTTCCCTCCGACACGATTGTTCCATCGCATTTCGATGAATTCACCCAGCCAGGCTCCTCTACATAGAGAGAACCTGCTTTGTGGAGCTATGATATTATCTGTATAACTGTTAAAAGCTGGGTTAAACGATATTAACTGGTAAAACATGAAAAGCTAATAAAAGTGGTAATAATGTTAAAAATTGGTAAAAAATTGGTAAAAAGTGTTAAAAACTGTTAAAAGGTCACAGGAATTTTATCTAACATCCCTAGTTGATGACGTACTTCAATGACAGCATGTAATGACGTCAAGTAGTGACGTCATCCGTGTGTGTGACACACACTTTTTGGTAGGTACCCTATCGCAGTACCTCAACCACATGAAAGGTCTGAGTGCGGTACGCACTAAGAACCTTCTTAGACTTTTCCGTGCCTTTACACGAAAAATCTCGTGCAACGCTTTGACCCCGTACATAATGTGTGCAGCACAAGCGACATCTTTTAAAGAATAGTATTCTAATTCGAGGTGATTACGATAGATGGCACTATCTACTCCCTCACTGCTGTTATTGTTCTTGCTGCTCGACCGGCTTCTAGGAGCATTTGCTGAACTGGGGGACACGCTAGAAGTTCACTATATGCCTGGACTTTTGGAGATGATGAGATTATCCAAAACTCGCTCGAAAATATCGATTACCGCCACTAGGCAGAACATTCTGCTTTGTGCAGCTCCCAGATTCTATATGGCCGTTGTATAATAGACGATGAGAGTGGGGACGGCAGTAGCTGTCTAGACGACAGCATGTGTTCGATATTCATATCGTCAGAGGAGCAATACAAAGTACTGTAGTAAAAGGTTCTGTCATTTATCTTCGTTATTCCTCTGCATTCTCTCCCTCACCATCCTTCCTGCCCACTCGATTGCTATCCTTCTCGTCCACCCATTCTCAAGTCTTGCATATCGTGTCGCACAAAGTATGTCCATTACGAACACAAAGTCAGCTGCCGCCATTCCCATCGTCGTCTAGCGCGCCTCGCCCGCAATCGTACTTAGGACGACACTCTTGTTCAGCACACTCTTTTCCAACAGCATGAACGGTGGCCCTCGCGAATCTTGGGTTGAGGCACTGCAAAACAATGACTCTTATGGAATATCAGCGCGCTGTCTTGGTCTGCCATTTCCACAACGACTGCAAATAACCGTCCATCAAATATTCGTTACCCCGAACCCAATTCAGTACCAGGCATTGATGGAATTTCTCACCTCCGAAGTCCCACTTATGAACCCCACGGATCAAGAACGCTTGGCGCGAGATGACCTGCCGGATCTCACAAGCGGCGACGCCATCAAGCTATAAGACAATAAATTCATCCTATCTAGCGTCTTGGAGCAGTGGCAGTCACTCTACACGAGTCAACTACGGCAGCCTCTCCCCAGTGCCGACATGGACTACCACATTCGTCACCCAGGCCCTAGTCGGTGTACCGAGGATAGTATCGCAACAAGTACGCAACAGACACCTGCCGACACCCCATCTGGGCAGATCATAGTCAGTCCGCCACCCGCTTCTCGCCTTGGCTTGGAGAGTAGCCGAGTAATGATTACGCACGCCGAGGATGTATCCCACTGCCCAGGTCAGCTCGCAATCACGCCAGACACGAGAGCCGGGGTACACTAAGCAGCCATTGAGCACACGGAAATACCACTTATAACCAACGGAGTGTGGCAGGATATGTGGGGGGCATTAGTGGGGTCGTGGTCGGACTCAACTGGCGTACCCTTTCCCTCTTTCGACAGCAGCACGGAGAAATGGCTTCTAGCCGTCCGCAATGAACCGGAGAGGCTGATAACGTTGCTCCAAGCCTTTCCCACCACCATACACTTCTCAACGCTCTCAGTGATGAAGTCATCGTCGCCTGGACCTCCTTGTGGAGACGGGTAAGTATTCTGTAAAGCCTACAACAATATAGCGATAGGCTGACGGACCGAGCGACCCAAAATTGGATTGGTCGACGGAGGACGCGAGCTTCACGATCCCGTCCGGGGCTTTTTTGGCCCCAGTGATCGACAGCACAGATGATTGGGTTCAGCTTCGAGCACGAAAATATGGCAGTGATGAGCTTTTAAAGCAGTGTGATGTCAGAAACAAGAGTGCATTTGCACGTCACACAATTTGTGCGATAATTCACAATGCCAACATCAAAGCGCGCATCGGGAAAGCAGCGGACGACGATGGAGACATCCCATCTTGGATCCGGCGCCATCTTACTGCACTCCGAGCAAATAAGGATTATCACCCTGTCTATCGCGACGCTTCCCAGAAACATGACTGGGTAACCCTGAACACCTTCTTCGAGACGACGCTATCCCACGAGTCCGGTCAACGGACTCTACACTACTAAGGGCACCCAGCAGCAAGACTGGCTTCAGCTCCCAACCACTGGAGCAACGTCGCGACGTTTATATGGAGCATCAGCTGACACAGGAGATATTCTCGCATCCCACCGCTATCCAAACCCACCGCCATGGCCGGACAGCGCATCCTCTATGTCATTCTCAAAATGTCCGCGGTTTTCCGCTCGCAGCTCAACGCTCCTGGATGGCTGGATGGAAAAAGCAATCTCATCGTAGCCATCCAAGTGTATGGGGACTACAGGAGACTCACATAGCCTCGGAGGTGGAGGCACGTTCGGTAGCGCAGTTGTGGACCAACCTTTGGGGCGTCAACATAATACACCTGTCGACGGGGCTTCTTACTGGAGTGTGAGCGGCGACAAAACGGGTGGGGTGGCGCTATTACTAGACCCACGGCAGCGGCACGTATGCCAGCCTTGGCAACAGGAACTATGGTCCAAGCGGGTCATCGCACTTGTGGTGGACGACACCCTGTTCATTAACGTGTATGCGCCCAATGATCGCCACGAACGAGAAGAATTTTTTGAGGGCCTGCGGCGGTGGCCCTGGCCACAGCTTGAAGTGATCTTCTTTGGGGATTTCAATTGTGTTCAGAGTCCCCACTTGGATCGCCTGGGAAGCCAACGGTCCGGAAGATCGGAGAGCCCGGCTTTGGAGAAGCTGATTTCAATCTTGGATCTAGACGACGCACAAACACTGGTGTCGTCTGCACTCGAAGACGACGTCGTGTAGCCGCTCGACTACTTTACATATTGGAACGCCCGGTCTGCTAGTCGCATCCATCTCTTTTACGTATGCAAGACATGGACTTTGACGGTTCAGCAGGTGCAAGTGCGTCTGCCAGTCAGTTTCTCGGTTCATCAACAAATAACATTACACGTGTCATCCAAAGGCCCGCCCGTGTGTCATCGCGGTCAACCGCGGCCCGTTCTATATCCGATCCGAACCTCGACGCCGACTCAAGTCCACGGTGACCTCGTGGACGAGCTAATACGCATGGGAGTCGGCCGCAACGTCGACTCACGATCATGGGATACAAACGTACAGAAGTGTGGCACGAGTATCAAGCGCATTAGGAAATGTGACAATCAACGCTTGCGCAGAATGCGTCGGAGGTTCCGGATACAAGCGCGTACACATCTTCTCAGCCGGAGAGCCTTACTTCAGACAATTTTTTCAGGACGATCTTCGTACGGTACAGACCATCCGTCACGGCTTACGATTGGAACGAACCATGGAAAGTCTGCGGTGGCAATCTAAACGCGCCTCAAACTGGGAAAAAGACCAAACCATTACTAGGTTGCTTCGGGTCCACGGGCAGTCTTTTTGCCGTGAGGACACGATCGCGAACCACTCGCATCAGAATGGAGTCCGATTCTCGGCCGCCCTCACAACACAGTACCGAAAACGAAATTGAAGCCGACCCTAAGCGACTTTATCACCATGCCATCCTACCGCGTTCTTTCCCCAGAAGACAACGCACGGCTTATGATGCCCATATCGCTCTCAGAAGTAATGACTGCCATCAGAGCGCCTGACAGGCATAAAGCCGCCGGCCCGGATGGAATGAATAACGACTTTATGAAAAATTTTAAGCGCTTCTGGCACCTGCCCTTGTCACAATTAGCAACGAGCTCTTGCAAAGCCGGACCCCTCCTCATTCTTTTCTGGAAGGTCTAATTATTCCACTACGAAAGAAGGGTGATTCTATGGATGCAATGGATTACAAACCCATCACTCTGCTACAGACAGGCTACCAGATTGTCGCTAAGGTAATATCGCGTCGTGTCCAAGACATCATTGTAGTTCCAATTCAGGACACACCAGGGTTTTGTCCATGGCAGACAGATATCTAAAACTGTCATGAAAATGATGGCTCATTTAACGTCGGCGGCACATGAACCGGAGCGAGATGCTGCATCTAGTAGAGCCATTTTGCTCCTTGATTTGCGAAAGGCATACGATACGGTGTCGCGGAAATTTTATTCGAAGTGATGTGGGCGTTTGGGTTTGATGGCTTTGATCACGATGGTACGACATCTACACACCAACACCACGGCAAGATTTTTAGTAAATGGAATTCTATCCGACCCCGTACCTGTTCGCACAGGGATCCGACAGGGTTGTCCGTTAGCGCCACTTCTATTCCTGCTAACAGCCGAAATCCTAGCCATCGCATTGTTACAAACGCCCACGGTTCAAGGACTGCGGCATCCCCGATTTCTCGGTCACGAGCAGAAATTCTCTGCTTTTGTCGATGACTCAACCGTCTTTCTTCAACGCGCAGATTAACTCCCCTATGTCATGGAAATTGTCCACTGGTTCGGTGAGCTGTCTGGACTCTGGGTGCAACAGAAGAAGAGTGTTCTTATCATGCTTAATACGGCGGTGGACCTCGCCGACTACGCCGGAATTCCAGTGCTTCGCCACGGCGATACGACTCGATACTTAGGGTATCAAGTGGGAACAGGAGATCTGGTGGGTGCCAATTGGGCTTTACGCACACGGAACATCAGAAGCGCCTCGCGACAGCAGCTACCATCTCTTCGAGTGTGGCCGTCCGGATATTGCTGTAAATCCTATTATGCTGCCAGCAGTATTATTCACATCGGCCGTCTTTCGGTTGCCTCACTGGGCCATTAGCGAATTACATGACCTTCAGAAGCAATTTTTGTGGAATCGTTCAACGTCCACGGACAGGAGCAGACACAAAGTGAATCCAGGGCTTCTTTACACCATACGGGGAGCAGGAGGAATCGGGCTCATCTCCATTGACGTTGCCGTATGTACACAAAATTTAAAGCACGCCATGCAGTGGCTTGTACGGAAACCCGATCATTATTTACAGGCGTGGCTAGCGTGGACGTTCCAGCACCCTTCCGCCTCCGAGACGTGGAGTTTATCTCTGGCTTTTCCGCCCCGCCGGTGCAGCCCCGAATCTCAAGTTCCTCAGCCGAACATCAGCACGGAAATATGCTTGTGGCTCGCACCCGGGAGGGAGGAATGGGAGGAGGTCAAACGGAACCAAAGGAACTCCATACAGCGGATGCAGGAGCACCTGGTAGCCACTAGGACGGACCGGACTCTCTTGCTGCAATGTCACGACGAGATACCGATCCTTGCAGATACGTTCACACAGGAGCACACAACTTTCTGGGCGGCTTATATGGGATTTAAATCCGTGGATCTTGGATGAAAGGGCTGGACCTTTTCAACGAGTCTATACCCCCTGCTGAAGGCCTGCACCCTCGCGGACTACGAATCACGCGTGTGGCAGCATTGGATTACCAGGTCACACTTCCCAGTACGGGAGCAGACAAGTTCCATACGATCCCGAAATTAGGTCGGTGGGCAACTGCAATCATAGCAGCCAGCCCTAGTTTATCAGTGGGAGGCACAGTTGAAATCCTGCCACAGCTACAGCTGCGGCATGGACCGGAGGCGCTTGAAGGATTTATATGGACACTTAGTCGACCGGGCGTTGCTCGTGGGCTAAGCTAAGCACCCCTCGATGTCGGGATGTCTTGCGTGATCCTTCACCAGACAGATAACGGCATCCACTGGGTCATAAACCGAGTTTCTGGGGTGCTTCCGGACGTCGAACTGGAGTTGGTCCGCTTTCAACAGCGGAATCACAAACGGGCTTTTGTTTTCGCAGCACATCCGCGACTGCACCGGTTTCCATGGTGTCTCAACCCAACCATCAATAACAAGCACGCCATCAAGGCGTTACAACGACAACCTTTTCTCCGAGCTAAACGGTATTGTTACCCAGCGCTGACGGAAGTGGTTCAACGTCTTCGAAAGCGAGTTAACGCGGCCGACGGGGTGGGATACCCACTCCAACAGCTTCCGAAACAGCTCTGGCCACGCCTTGACAGACTACCAGGTCTAGGTCTGCTACCGGATCGCTACCCATCAGTTAAATCTATACTGCCGGGCCGAGCACAAGACTCATCATGCACACGTTATGTGGCTTGTCGAGGACAGCATGAAGGGATTATTCATACTATCTGGGACTGCAAGGGAGCGGCAAAGTGTTGGGCGTATATTGTGGCTCATTGGACCCGGATGGTTGTCCAGCCCGCGCAATTACTCGCGTATAAAGCAGCAGTGCTATCTCGAACAGCACCAGACCTACCTCCGGGCGTCAGAGCGGAGATCGGCCGCCTGTTTCCGGACACGGCGGGGGAGATCGGCAGGGCTTGGGTACGAATCTGGTGGATAACGTGCTCCATCTGCTTCGCCACGCTACGGGCACAGCGGAACCGCTGGGTACACAAGCACGAGGAAACAACCGCCAACCAAGCCAAATCCGAACTACGACAAACACTGTTTCGACAGCTCCAAGCTGCAGCGATTAGGGAACACCGGTTCAACCGCGACGAGGACGACTGTGTTTTTTTCTGGCTAGCGACAGAACTCTTTTTCACCACGGTTTCTCCGCGACCGTTTACTCAATATGACCCTGGACGGCAGCTCACACCACCGGCAGGGGTGCTCGAGCGGCTAGAGACTTTTCAGCAATCGTGTAAACCGTAAAGGTAATAAGGCAGCCTGTTACTCTCTTTCTTTTGTTACGGCCGTGTCAATACTCGGAGGATGGATGACATATGTCCAGTAGTGCCCAATCACCAACTTTGCGAAAAGAAGTAGAATTTTTGTCCGACCGGTCCGATCGAGTTCTTGACAGACGTTATATGTTCGTACCTTGTCGTACACAAAACGAGGTACCTTAAGCATTTGCTGAACTAGATGTAGGAACTACCACTCGGCATATACGTGGCTCGGCATATACGTAATGCGCCGTAATCGAGGCACCAATTTGGTTGGGACTACTGCCTTAGGATGAGGATGTCGGCGACTCACTTTACAGCAAAAAGAAGCACGTGGACGAGGAGGTTCAAGACGTGACACACTTTTCTACGCCCTGGACATTGACGAGCACTCATGCTGGCGCTCGTTGTTATTTTTTCGTGTCGTGAGCTGCAAGAAGAAGGGAGAAGCAGACAACACGACCACAGAGACGTTGTGGCAGGGCAAACCCAGTTGTTGAATATTGGCGTCATAAGCTGAACGCAGCGGGGTCATTCGAGCTGGTGGAATATAACACCTCTGTGCAGTTGTGTAGGCATTTAGTATGGCACTTCGATTCAGAGTACCAACGGTGGGTATCGCAGCAACAACACAGCGATAGATATCGTGTACAAGGTCAACCTTGAGTCAATCTGTGCACAAGTGCGCGTCATACAACTGATTGAAGATTCTCACAGCACTGGGACGGATACCTTGAAGTGCGTCCATTGATCAACCATGCCATGGTTGCGGTGCGATTCTTACACTGATGCGCTCGTAGAGTACAATGATGTGGTACTGGTGCCAATGCCAGTGCATCATACTCTACATCGTCCGTATTCATCACGCACATAGTAGGCTCAGCTGTGAAATGGCCAGTTATTGCTCAGTTTGTCACAAGAATCAGTCCTTTTCAATCTCAATGTGTGGCCGACTGTGTGGCCGTTGACTTGTACCGCTGTGTTTACTGTCCGGAAAGAAGCCTTCTGGCTGTAGACTCTCAAAACTCAAACGCTCATTCGTGACTGGGTGTGTGAATGCCAGATTTGCGGCATGTAAACAAAGACGCGAGGCACGATAGTACACCAGCTCTGGAGAGTACAACGAGTCACCCAGAATTGGATGACCTAGATGCTGCATATGCAGTCGAAGCTGGTGGGTCTTGCCGGTCACTGGTTTGAGGTCTACTATCGTAGATTTTCAATCCTCTTGAATGTCATCAACTGCGTGAGATCGCCCCCAATATTCGAATACGCGACCAGAGCGAGCTTGAAGGATCGACGTCGTGGTCCGAAATTAGCCGTTGAACAAGCTGCTTGATCGGGTGCTTCTTCATGGGAACTCTCAAGCACCTTGGCGACTCAGCCTCCTCCTTTTGATTGTCCATTATCCATCCATCAACTCGTGCCATGTAAATTTTCTCGACCGATCGGTCTCGGAATTGTGCATTCAAACTCTAAGCTGCAGATTTGGTTAGCGCGACGACAAGCAGACCCGACGTTTCTTGGTCCAGATGATGCACCATCCGAGCTTCCGGATATACGTTTGCAGTACAGCGGTGGACGGAAGGCAAAGCATTGGAGTCGGTCCCGTCCACGCTCAATACATTAGCCGGCTTCTCCACGACAATCAGAGCATCGTCTTCAAACAAAATCTTCAGCGGCAAGTGAGCACGAAGGGCAGCGTCGACTGCATCACTGTTTTTGCACTCTGCAAACTCGCAGATCTGTACTAAGATCCTGTCAGGTAGTGCGCCCAGTGCAATGTCAACCTTATCAGGCAACCGCCCTCGAACTATGTGGCGATATGGCCGTCGACTCAGCTCCAAATCGAGTGCGTCTAATCACAGTCTCGCCAGCTTTTGAGGATCGTCAACAGTCGAAATCTCGGACTTTTTCGATATCTCGGACTTGTATGATGCGGTTTTTGTGTGCATTGTAACAACCCCCGCCTTCCTAAAGCTGTAAATCATTCGAAGAGCCAAGTCCGAGCTGTAAACACTTCTCGGGGGCTGTAGTTTGGGCACTTGCTTCAGCTTAATCAGTCCGAGACTGTGGATTCAGTCGGAGACGACGTCTTCTGAATTTTCAGCTGATTCAAACGCGTCAACTGGCAATTCCAGCGTCCTCAGTGCGGATACTATTAATCGATTCAGTTCTTGGGTCGTTTCAGCTGGCAGTGCGTTGGTGGCCAAAGCGCCGCGTCTGCTCTTGGTGCTCATCATTCCTACTGCTTGGGCTTCCTGACCAATCGCAGGGTAGTTGTACTGTACGACCAGATAAATGGACGAAGGACAATGGTTCGTCAATTGTACGATCATACATTGATTATTCCTGTTCGGTCACTGGCAGATATTCGGTAAAACAATTCGCGAGTGGATCCGAATGGAAGCATGATTGTATTGAGAGCAAGTGGTCGATCCAGCTACATGGATATATAGAACACCGTCAATGTGTCCATTCTAGACGGCAAACAGGAGCATCATACGATCCTGACGTCTATTAATCATTAGAACACGATCCTAAAGTAAACATCAGCATATAGTCACCGTGTAGATCGTTTCGACAGCACGAGCTTTTACGTTCCTAAACTGATCAACTTCTTGATGATGCAGCCGCATGGTGTAGTATATGCAAGACATCACACATTTCGATAGGACAACGAATTGTATTTGCGAGATCAACATCAGTGGCTTAATCTCAACAAATGAGCAACCCAGCAATGCCGCTCGCATATTCTCAGCTGTCGAACGACATCTTCTATTTCGAGCGCGAGGGTTGGAGCTAGTAGTGACTGTGCGCAAGGTATGTGCCAAAATCTCAACACCTCTTTATGCGTTCGTGTCTTTAAAAACGCCGGGTGTACCTTACACATCGTACTAAACGCCTTATTTCCAGCCCGAAGGGGTGAAGCTATTAGTGTTGCAGAAGGACCGCAGCTGGCACAAGGTACATTGATGACATCAGTGACTGGCATCTTCGTATTTACGCGATTAGAGGTATGATGACACAAGGTACACGTAATAGTGTGCTTGGGCCTCCCGCGTTGTCAGTGTTCGACGGAAGACACCAGAGCGAAAGGAAAGAGAGGAAGTATTGCATGTTAGTAATTAGTGTCTTTCAGTTAGCCTATAACTTCCTCAGTTCACGTTTTCCATCTAACCCTCAAGTGTTCAACAACGACAACCTAATAGTTGGTTGCCTGAAGATCAAGAACTCCGGCTTGGGCGAAGCTAGAGAGCGGACACGTCGTTAAACCGAAAGTAGGTTATGAGCCCAAATGTGATCCCGGTGACGACTCAACCTTGTCAATAACTCGGAACCTCGCTGGGCTGTTTGCCGATATGGACCCATTTCGCACCCCTCCCAGAGCTGGTGGACCGCCACATCCACAGTCACCGTCCACTGTGCGAACTATTACGACACCGTATGACCAAATGGATGTCATGAACCTTATTGCTGCTCTACAACGAGAAGTTCATGTCCTACGACCGCAAGCTGCGCACTATCTCCCAGTTATCTCGGATGTTACAATGCAGCGCCAGCTGTCTCATCTGCAGCTTATCTCTCGGTCGGGGCACCTCGACTGAAGGACTTCAAGGTCATCGAGTTTAACAAAGAGGAACAGCCTTCAGGGATGGGTGCGGATTAGGAATCATTTAAGTACCAATTTGACGTGCATACCACCACCCTAGAGACATTGGACCTGGTCAGATGGGGTTATAGCACCGACGCAGCGCAATGACGACGTGCTTTCGTATCGCAGCTTTAGACCACTTCAAGTATCTCGCTGACAATGACCTTATCCTTAACTACCCCGGGTGTGCGAGTCGATGAGGACTCGATATGAATGCAAGATGAGTCAATCACAGCTAAGTAAACTGCTAGCAGCTTCAAAGTGAACAACTGTAACATGGACAAACCACATTGAATACATGCCATCGGTGGCAAGTCGTATGGATGGGATCGCAAGCAAGATTGTACTGGAGAACTTCTACTCGTACTCTTGCCCAGCATAACAGAGAGCGTTGCTGGCAAAGATTGATCAAGGCAGCTGTGCTTATGGAGTCGAGCTCGAAAAAGCTTTACGATATTTGGCATCTATCACGGGTAACGGCTAAGGCTACGTCCGCGAGCCAAGAGATACGACAAGTTAGCATGATTAGGTGAAGTGTGAAAAGTCAAAGCACGAACGGAAGTACAGGAAACCGATTCACGACAGTGGTGAAGCTAACAGTGCAGGAAGATATAAGTAGACAGCGAAGCGTCCTTGCTTCTTTTGCAACGGCGAAGGTCGCATCGCTTTATCCTTCCCTTTAAACAAAGAGTTCCTCGACAAGAAGTGGAAAGACGCTGCAAATCTGGTCAGTGCAGATCAGACTACTAAACATCTCGAAGCCGATGAAGTTAGATATGCAGCATGTTAGGCAGTAAGCACTAGCAACCAAACATATACAGAATTCCTGTTATACTATGGTGCTAGCCATGATATCTGCGGTAGTGACACCGACCTTCTCGATCAGCATACGTGCAATCTGAATGTATTGTTGCGGACGACCGTACCATCAAGTATGTCACTTGTGGCCATGCCGTGATAAAACGTCAATGTCGATGGTATGACGAGCAAGGTTATTCTCAAGAACGTACACGTCATACTAGTGCCATGCTGCCGAGTCGTGCAACACGACTGAGCTTAATGTATGCTGGATAGGTCATGACGTCACAGGCTGACGTCACAGTCTGACGTCATTCAGAACATTCTAGAAGGACATAGAATGATAGGCTTAGAGGTAGCACGGGGTAGCAAACTAAGGACCTATGTTATTCAGTTTTCAATTTACTAAGTGAACGACAAGTCTTCACATCTGGTAGCACTTGTTGGTCCTCGCCGTCCTCGCCGTCCCCGCCGTGCTTGCCGTCTCCGCCGTCCCTACTGCACCGCCGTCGCCACTCAAGAGCAGTGATCAGGAGAGCCCATTCGTAAGTCCCAATCTTTTTGAGGGCAGGGACTTCTTTTCATTGGCTTTAAATCCTACCGGGCACTGCTGCTGTTATCGAGATTGAAGTCTTAATTGGCTAAAAACTCTTTCGTTTCAGTAATAATTCAGTATGGTTAACGGAAGGTCAGTTCTTCGGTTCATGACCCGTCACTCGCATAAGCAACCCACGAAACTTGACATCAACGACTCGCTCGCCCAGCTGTCCGTGAAGAAGCCAGACGCAACCGATAAGTGCCGCGCGGATCTGCTGGAATCGATCCGCCGCACCAGCCGCATCCTTTGCCGCTTCGAGAAACACCTGGATACGTCTCACCGCTCCGACTCGCGATAAAAACATCAAAGCTCGCTTACTCTCGCACTCCAGTGACTTGCTCAGCTTGAGAGCACTGTAAACCTGCGC
>JH598105.1:0-46429 GCA_000173235.2 Hyaloperonospora arabidopsidis Emoy2
CGACCGCGCCAAGCATATGATATCAAGTACCATCACATCCGTGATGAGTCAAGCGCGGCGAAGTGAAGCTCGAGTACTGCGAGACTACGGTGATGTTAGCGGACATCATGACGAAGGGACTTCACGGACCACGCCACCAAGGAACTGACGACTGCACTAGGCATTCATGCGTGTTCGTATTGAGGGTGAGTGTTGACGGTCATCGGTTTTCTACCAGTATTGGTAACCGTGACCGGTTCAGTCCGAACCGCCTGCTCAGCTTAGTATTTACGACGCAGTTCTTACGGTAATTACCATAGTTGATTAGACGCGTAGGATGATGAGACGCTTGACATGATTTATGTGTACACCACATATAAATCATGTAGTAAGTAGTAAGCTCCGATAATCAATCACTTTCGAATCTTCCAACTTGTGGGCAAGTGTCTTCCGCTCTGCTCCCTCCGGTCTCTTCATCTCCCCTTTCGGTCTCTCCGCTCCCTTCGTTTCGCTCCGCCCTCTACATGCAATACATCCTTCTCGTTGTGGACAACGAAGTTGGTCTTGTCGTGGCAGATTTGATGCGTTGCACCACTGTCGATCGCCCACATTTCAGACATGCCCTTGCCCGCCGAGAGTCCACACTTCAACGATACAGCAAACGCCACGCGGTCATAGTCGTAGTTTTCAACATTATTTCGCCATCGAACATTGTTGGCTTCGCGTCCACGAGCATTGTTGGCTTCGCGTCCACGAGAATTGTTGGCTTCGCGTCCACGAGCATTGTTGCCACCGCGTCGAGCTCCTCGATTTTCTTCCGTCTGCTTGGTCCAGCACCGCTCCGCCGTGTGATTCAGTTTTCCGCAGCACATGCACTGGTGAGGCTCACGCTCGGTACTGAAAGCCTTGGTCGCTTCTTCAGTCTTCACCAATGCCGTCTTCTCACCTTGCCTCTTGATGTGCTCATTCGTCAGTACCTTTACATTATCTTGCGTCTGTAGCTCTGCGCTGCTCATCTCCTAGTTGAGAACAACATTTTCATAGCTCTTGGGTAGACTTCATAGTAAGCAGATTGCAACGTCTTCGTTCTCCATCCTGCCGCCGATGCTGCTGAGCTTCGCGCCGATGTTGAGAACCTCGTTGCAAAGGTGCAAGACGTTCGCGCCTTCCGACATCTCCATGCTGAGCAGCTGTCTCTTGAGGTAGATTCTTGCGGCCTTCTGAGATCCACTGTACAAATTCTTCAAGCGCGTCCACGCAACCCACGCTTCCTTGCACTCGTCGACCACATGGTGGTAGTCCGCATCCATGTGCAGTAACATCAGTCCAAACGCAATGTTCTTCATCTTGACATTTTCGTCACTGGCGAGAGGATCCGCAAAAGTCGGGGTCACTTCACGGTTCACGAAATGCCATGTCGACTTGGTCAGGAACACACCGCGCATGTAGCGGCTCCATGTCGAGTAGTTGTCACCGTTGAATTTGTCAATGGACAGCTTGGAAGATGAGTCTTGGAAAGAGGTCATCGTGCTTGGATTCATAACATGTTAAAGGCGAATAGGTCTTGAAAGTGATGCTTTCGAGGCTGGGAAGAAAGTCTGTACTTGGTAGCTTGACCGATTGAAGACGACTTGTGTAGAAGATGGATTATTTAAAAGTGATTGATTTATTGGAGCTCATTCTACCTGCACATGATTGATATGCGTCCACATGTCAATCATGTGCGACTGTTCACGCCCGGATTTATAGGTAACCGCCAATAAATCAAGTAGATATTCCGATCAATCTACACATCTAACCAACTCTGAGGTAATAACCGTCGTAAGAACTATGCCGGAAAAACTTACCCTCGCAGACCGGATTGTACCGGTGATCCCTCAATAACTTTCGTGACTACTTCTCCGCCATGTTCCCTTTCCTTAAAAGTATCTCCTTGTCCCTTCGTCCTGATAGTCTTTGGGTCCATTATCTTTTCCGAAAGCACTTCACGACAGTCGCCCTATGCACTTGTTCAGCCGAACAGCGTTTTGAGCAAGCGCATGTCTTCAACACCCCTATCTCGTAAGTTTCCATGCTTGATCTTCCTCAGTAGGTCTTTGTCAGATCGGTGTCGTTCTAGCCATGCCTTCGCCTTGGTAGGATCTACCCCTCGAAGAACCTTCCTCGGTCGACTCTACGATAGTCGTCGACCTGACAGCCTTGGATGTCGTCACGCCCTCGGCGATCCACCATCGACCACGCACGCGCCTGTGTTCGACCCGAGCGCTTCTTTCACCACTCCGTCGGCCGTCGCGACCTTCGACTCCTCTACCACGTTGGCCGCTTCGGTGGGCGATCCGATCGCTTCCACTCTGTTAGCTGCCAAGACTGTCGACTCACCTACCACGTTATCCGCGTCGATGGGCGACCCGGTTGCTTCCACTCCGTCGGCCACCGCAACCATGGACCCACCTGGTACGCCATCCGACCTTCGCTCCGTGCGCCAGACCTTGGTCGATCTTCAGGCTTTCGTGACAGCATATGCGTGCCGTATAAAGGCTTATGAAGCCGGTATTCGTCGACTTCTCTCTTCGGCAATTACTGGGTGGCCCAATGTGGATGAATCGAGGACGAGCTGCGAGACCTCTCTAGTCTGGTGGCCCAACTCCTTGAGGAGTTACAACATGAGGTGGCGATGGTCGAGCATCTACAATGGCAGATTCGATATCGACAGAGCTAGAAGACTCTCCTCGAGGCCCAGATAGACTATGACGACGCCTCTTGTGCCCCTGGCAAGGACTTGGTTCCCACCAAAGTGACCTCCCCGCCTAAGGGGTCCAATTCGGGGAATGGACCCACTTTGGACGACCTTCCTTCCTCGTAGAGTATAGCCAAGCATCCCCGTCGGAAATCCGCCCGAGTGTCCGCCCCATCGAGGAAAACCTCGAAGCTCTACGCATCCGCCACCCTAGCTTCGTCGATGCGCCTTTCGGAAGGGTCCGGTGGGCCTTCATCTCCGGTCGAGTTGGATCCTTTCGATGAAGGCTCAAGTGGGGACAGCGATGTGGTGCGAGCGACCTTGGCCAAGTCGCGGTCTTTTGGTCGCCGCCCCACTAAGGTTGCGAAACGTTTGGCTTCGGCGCCGCCCAACAAGTCTTCTAGTTCCATGACCGTCAAGTGGCCAATCCGGTCTTCGAGTCATCCGGGCGCCGCGTCGGCCACGGCGTCTGCACTTGCCGCAAACACTTCGTTAAAACGGGCGATGTTTTGGGTCCTCGGACTCCGACACCGAGTCGGTGTCCGGAGAGAAGGATACCCCGGCGACTATAGGCGCTCCATATCTGATCTGGAAGAGAACCATTTGCTTCCGCCGGCGGCCATTATCCCCGGTATAATGCAGTTGAAGACTTTTACCACGATGGAAGTGGCACTGTGGCCCGCGGACCTGGTTAGCTCGTGGAGCATCGTGATGATGAGTCCGAGCGAGCTAGTCGACCTTCTCAACATGCCTTGGGGGTGGTTTGGTACCTCCAACGGTAATGTCGACCGCCCTCCAAGTGGAAGTCTTCCCTGATTATCCTGCCATGGTCAAGGGCTTGCTGGCCGCCGAGCTTTCGGCTCCCGTCCGTGTTGTTCCAACCGGTAGGCTGGTTTGCCAAGTTGGCCGCGGCTTACGAGCGGCTCGATGAAGATCATAGCCAAGCACTCTGGGAGTCGACCCCCTTCTTGTGGATTTCTAAAGAGCAGGAGCACACGAAAGCGTTCCTCGCGTCATATCACAACTCGCGGAAGAAGCGTCGGGGTAGAGCGGTCCAGGTGTGTCGGGACGTGGTCGGTCTGATTTTTCAGGGGGTGAGTCTCGGTCGATGCAATTTCGACATCTTCTTGGACCCCTTCTTTAGCCACCTCCCTCGACCTCGCTGTGTATGTATTGGTTTCCAGGGAGTAAGGAGGGGTCCAATCCAGTCAACCTGCTCGAGGCTCTTAGGGTCTCCGACTCGGCGTTTCCGTTGCTTACGCAAACCGATTGTCTTCGGAGCCGCATCCAGGCAGCTTGGTCCCTCGCATCAAGAACAAGTTTGTTCCGTCCCCTCAGGCTTGATTAACTTGAATATACCTGTTTCCTTTTCTCTGTTGTCATTACATCTTTGTGTCTCGGTTTATCCAACCATGGCTCGACCTCGAAAACTTCGGATGACCTCTGAGAACCTAAGTCTACCCATAAAAGACCGTGGTCCATCATACGAGATCAAGTCTACCCATGATGGAAATGAGAGACCGTGGTCCATCATAAGAGATCAAGTCTACCCATGATGGACAAGGACTTTCGAGACGCAGCTCTAGTTTTCATGACTCTGCATAGCTTCGAATTGATTATGTCTCGTCTACTTGCGTTCAAAATCTTGCAGTAAGGCTTCACGATTCAAATCAAGTTCTTCTACCCAGGAGGGATCTTCGTATCCATTCCAACGAACGAGAAAGTCTCGTTGCTGTCGCCCATAACGTGTTTTCTTACCAGTGCGGCTCTCCAAAATCTCTTCGACCTCGTATTCGACCCCTTCCAATTCTCGTACCTAACTGTCTTCCAGCAATAGGCATTCGTCGAAATCAACCTGATCTGCCTGGTCAACTGATAGCTCGTTGTCTGGTCGATCAGGAAATTTCCTGACCTGCTTGAGCTTGAATATGTGTACAATAGGGAGCAGCCGTTTTTTCCGCCCCCCGCGTCTCCCAACGTGCTGCATGGCCTCCTACCATCTCCAGAAAAGACACGAAACGGTCCGTGCCAAAGATGAGCCAGTTTCCTGGCAAATCCTCCTTTTACTCGGTCGAGATAGAGCCATACTTGGGTTCCCGGTCGAATCTTGTGGACTACCACCCCTTCGTTCTGCAATTGCACTCGCATCGGACTCGCCTCTCGCAGTGTCTCATTCACCTGCTCTCTTGCTCGCTGGTACTGGATCTGAATGCGATACCTCCACCTTCTGGGTTCAGACTCCTGACGTTGGACGTTCACTGTCGGTAAAGTGGCTTCAAGGGTTGACCTGGCATCCCAACCGTGGACCAAATATAAAAGGCGTTTCTTTTCGTACCCGGTCCTGAGCGGTATTGATCTTAAGCGTTAACGGCTTTGCGTACTCGTCCCAGTCTAGATGCCTTACGTCCGCAACATACAACTTGATAGATCTGGTTAGAGTCTGGATCATCCTCTCCGCCGTACCATTAGATTGGGGTCGGTAGGCCATTGTCGCTTGCTGACGTTGACCCGCCATACGGATAAACGTTCGGAACAAATCTGACTTAAATCCCGTTTCTTGATCATGACAGATCGCCTTGGTAGCCCCAAAACGACGGAAAATACACTCTTCATATCCCCCATCGACCGTCTGAGCTGTCCACGACGCGCTAGCCTTGGCCATTAATATCCGTTGAATAGATCAACCCATATCAGAAGTTCTGCAAATCCTTTATACGACTTAGGGAGAGATGAGATATGGTCCATCGCTATAACTTGAAAAGGATAAGTCGCTTCGACACTCCCAGGGCTCCTCCCTTGTAGATAGGTCCACCTTTTCCAGTCGCGCAATCCATGCAAGAACCCCCATATCTCTGCACGCTCCGAAAAATACATTTCCAGTGACAGAACCGTCGTATGCGTTGGTAGGTACACCCAATTCCTTGATGACCCCCTTTTAAACTCTTATGGTAGTGGTGGAGCAAGTTAGTCTGGAGACTTTCCGGTACCACCAGTCTGACCGTCATGTCGCGGCCTTCTCCCTCGACTATAGAGTTGGACAATACACCAACAATCCTTACTCGCTGATATCGTAATCTTCGTACATTTTGCTACACTTTTTAGCGGATTCTACCGACAGGTCTCTTCAGTCCGCCTTCAAATATGCATTCGAATCTCCTACCCAGCTCTCCTCTTCTTGCGCCTTTCGAATTCGTTGCATGGTCCCTCCAGATATCTCAATAGGAGATCGCGACTGAATTACCACAAATATTTTAGTATAGAGACTCTGGTCTTTAGGAGCTAGCAGCTCATCAGACGATTGATCACGTCCAATCCTGGTCTTTCTTCACTCGGCATAGACTTGATCTCCCCTTTCTGGTACAAGGCTGTACTAGCCAACTGATTTGCGCTTCCTGGTTCCAGTCTCGTTTCACATGCTGGATCCCGTGAGAAGTCCACGATTGGAGTTCATTTGAAGCCCGGTCTCGCAGTGATGATAGACCCTAGGCCTTACACTTAATCTCCCGTCGCATATGCCGTACCACTAATTTGGAGTCTCCACAGATAATCAACCGCCGCCGCTCCAAAGTTTTCAATAAGCTAAATCCAAGCAACATACTATCATATTCTGCCTTATTTACCGTAGATGTATCGACATATTTGGAGGCGGCTTCGACTATGGTCCAAGCTGAGAGTCTCCATACGATAGCGCTAAAAGCCCCGCCTCCTTGCTTAACACGGGCCAACCCATCAAAACGCATTACATATAGTTCTTCTTCCGGTTCTACGGTTGGGGTGGGTAGGTTGATCGTCTGCCATGCCTGATTCTTAGGGGCAATGGCCGACAATATTGAGTCTGCACTCTATCGAAGGGTAATACTAGCTTTCAATGCCCCCAACACCTGGTCTTCACCTTTTTACACTTCACGATCTCCAAGGTCCACTGAGCCTAGAGAGCGTCCCAGTTTCCCAAACGCCCCTGCAAGCCGGCAGATTTCACTAACTACGTCAATGTCGAGTATCACGTCAAGACTTTTAGGGGCTGAGTGACCAACATGGTGAAGCAAGTTTCCAGTATACGTAATAAGACTAACACTTCTTCCTCTACACTACTGTAATATAATTCGTTAGCCTTGAGAGTTATGCTTGTAAAAGCCGGCATAAGCAGTTCTTCATAATACTTTACCAGTGACGCCGAAATGGCCCATTCACTTGCATAGACAATAATCATGGCTTCTCTGGTCGGGTTGAAGTTTCTCAGAATTGGCGCCGTGGCAATTTTATTCTTAAGCATGGCGAAGGCCACTTGGACACGGTCCACCTTTCTTCTTGTTCATCCTGGAAGTGGCATTGTTATCTCGTTTTAACTGGTTTCGTCGGGCATGAAAGTCCACCTAGCTCAGTTCTTAGAGAATAGATGCATATACTGCATAGTCTTCAATAAACCTGCTATAGTAGTTCGATCTTCCTAGATAGGATTGCATAGCTTCAGTGTCATTGGTAAAGGTAGGTCGACTAGAGATTGAAGATCTTTCGGGTGAGCCTCTAGTCCTCCACTAGATACTCGATGCCCAAGGTAGTCGATCTTCCGACATCCCCACAAACCCTTGACTGCGCAGATCGACAAATTCCAGTAGTCGCACACATCAAGCAGTCGTTCCACTTTTGTGCACAACGCATCCTATGATTCGACAGGGATGTAATCTATATATGACCGCCGACTCAGGATCGAGGAACTAGACTGCTCATCTGGCTCTCTCACCTTTAACAAATCCTCTGACACATCTGCCTCTGCTTCTGGAGGTATTCGCAAAAAACCATATAGAGCGTTATTCAGGAGTTGCTAATATATTTGGTGCGCGTTCTTAAGCCCAAACGGCATCCGCATCCATTCAATCAGACCCAGTGGAGGCAATGAACGCCAAAATTTTTGGCTCTCTCTCTCATTCATACCTAGAAACCACTTGCCATGTCAAGCGAGAAGTACGACAATGCTCAATCCAAGTTTTCGAATAATTCATTAATCAAAGACATGGGATAGACCTAAGTTGAGTCAGGTCATTTACCAACCTATAGTCGATGCACATCCTGATGTCCACCTCATTTTTCTTCACAATAATAACAAATGGGTTGGCCCAGGGTGAGTTAGACGTCTGTACAATTATCACAGATAACATCCCCTTGATCAGGTCGTCCAACTTCTTCTTGAATTGAAGACCACTTTTTGTGCGCGTTGCACGTTGCGAATCGGATTTGCATTTCCCACATCAATATCATATATATCCCCTCGGCCGGCTGGCGGTAAGGCATCCACTTTTCCTATCAGCAGATGTCGTCTTTTCCATATAATCTGTCGTAGCGAGTCGACATCTTCTGGATTGATCCCATCCGGATCAGGAATCTGTATATCTTTTAACCCAATAGTCTCAGAGCAGGAGCCCATCTCCGGTATTATTACCCATCATCGTTTATGTCTTCAGCCCACAAGTCTCTACTTTAGAACGTATAAACTTGTTCATCGTCCCGTAGCGATTCATTGGCCTAGGCTTTTTCCTCATTGACTGCGATCTCTACCAGTGGATCGCCTTTGGGACCACTTCGTTCTTGAGGGATTTCTTCTCGTAGAAGTACCTCTTCTTCGCGTGACTGTTCTTTTCTCTCTGGTAGCGGCTGGTGTGACACCCCACAATTCATCATTTGGACTTAGGTCTTTGAACGTTGCAAAATATGCGACGGGATATTGTACTGCGGTGTATCCACCAGTGGTGTTTCTTCTCCTTCCTCGAGGTCAACTTGGGGGTCGAGATGGTCAGTGGTTGCTTCATACGCTAGATTCATCCACTCAGCGTACCTTCAAAAACTCACTGAGACGAAATCTTGTGCTCTTGGTACTTGATTCTACGTCAGCCACATACCTATCTTGGTGCCATCATGTGATATCAACGTGTGGGGGCTGACGTTGGTCACCTTCATCAATTGTCGGCGTTCTATCCCCCGGGTCATTGTTGTAACCCGTCCCTCTCCTCTTGTGGCCCACATCTTCCATTGTTCTGAGGTCAACCTCTTTAGAGGTATTTCCACACACCCACCAGCAAGTATACACATATTGTCCCAACCTCACGTCTGAGACTCGGTTATTGTAGACGGTCCTCAGTCCAGAGAGTTGTATCCGGACTTCGTTAGAGAGGCAGAGTGTTTTATCCACCAGGTCTAGCTGGATAACATCCGGGACCATGAAGTCCATTCCCAAAATCGCATCCTGAACCACCATAGGGCCTACCTACACCTTGAAAACGTACACTAAATTTCCATTTAGGGTGACCTTGATGCGAGTGCGCCCTTCCCGTGAAAGCACACCATTCCCCGATGCCAATGCACTCTTTTTGTTCGCTTTTGACAATTTGACAGCCTATCTTACAAGCAAAGGCGACATCCAAAATGGATATCTCGGCGCCTGTATCGAACAACAAATTATCGCGATCGTTGTTGATCTCCCCCGATGCTTTGGCTTGTTTAATCCACTTAGTAGGGGCATGATATTTCCAGTATCCTCTGGATTCTCCAGGCAGTAGTTCTAACTCCATCATTGCTTTTTCTCGGGCGAAATCATTAGGTTCACTGAGAGAGACAACATGGTCCATAGGGTATTCTACAATCTCCGATGTACTATCGATCTTCTCAGTGGAAACCCCCCTCTCCTCTATGGGCTGCTTTTCCACGTATGCAACGATACAAAGACTAGAACGCTCGACTCATACCAGATTCAACCTGGCGAGCGTTCTAATTTATCATCTTTTTCAACTTTCTCCGGCAACATTCCGGCGTGCTTGGTGGGGTTGTACCATTGACGAATCAAATTGTAGAAGTCCTCTAGCTGGCATTTCCCCGCTTCATGGATGTCTCCGCATACACGACACACGAACGAGCAGCGATCTGATGGGTTACCCTTCTTCCTGCAGTGGTCACACGTTATTCTCTTCCAGCACCTCAATTCTCCATGTTTTCTGGATCCGCAGTGTGTATATCACACGTTCATCTCGGCCGACGTATTGCGAGGTACCGGGTCTTCTGCTTGTTTCCGATGTTGGTCGGCCTCTCTGGTGGGTCGCTATCTCATGGTTCTTGAACTAGGGTCCTTTTCCGCTTCCGCTAGGTAGATTCGTCTCAGGTCTCCCTTGTTATCCGAATCATCCAGGCTGGATACCTCCGAGCTCGACTCTTCTAGGGCCGCTCGAACTGCATGCACGGAACGGAGGTTTGCATCTCTGGGTCGATCCGGAGGAGCTGGCACCTTCTGCCGGAACTTGATGGAAAAAACCAGCGTCTTTCCACGCCATGCCTTCGTCTTCTGGCTCGCCTTCAATAATTTGTCCAGGTCTTCCACGTCTGCCAGACGTAGCATCGTCAACTGGTCTGCCAACTCTGGGTCGTCCACGGCATCGATGTAATGCTCGACATGTTCCTAATGGATCTTGGGCAATCCATCTTTGATCTTCAGCTTCTCCCTGAAAAAATGACGTTTAGGTGGTACAGGTAGTCCAACGGGTATTCGCCTGACCTTTTCTTCGCGTGGTAGTACTGGCGGGCAACTGGTACCCCCAGATGACAAAACTGCAGCTGGAATTCTTGCAGCAGGTCTTTTCAATTTCCTCGAGCGAAGCGGACCAATTGGCGATACCATTTCTGAGCCGGCCCGATCAGCAGTCCTTTGAAGACAAGACACTTTTTGCTGTCCGGTAATTGGTCCCTTGCAAAGACCGTCTTCACCGTGGTCACCCAACTGCGTGCTCGGTACTCTTCCAGGTCTAGACCATTGATCTCTTTGAGGTCCGAAGTTGCAGAAAGCTTGATGCGAGGAACCATGTTGAGTACCTTTCCCATCGTGACATTGGCCATCCTCGCCGAGGTCTCCTTCAGACCTAGGTCATCCGGGTCGTGTTCGCACAAGCCGACCGATTCCATGTCGACGTCCGACATTGTGGGTTGTCGTGGGGATTGGACCTCTCCAGTAGTCTCTGGTCGCAATTCATTTCTCTCTGGTCTCTTATCGGTTAGGGCATGTTGATGGCGCTTGGAGTTCTTGGAGAAACCATGCCATCGCCGCGTCAAAGTATGCCGGTAGATTACCTAACGGGTCGGTAGGTGCCCCCCAGCATCTTTGCCGCGTGGTGGTGTTAAGGTTTCGGGATGATTTGGTCGTTCCTCTGTTGGGCAAGATTTTAGCCTATCAGGGATCAACATTTCCGTTGGCTGTCCAGGCGTCGCCTCTTCGTGAGCGGGCTGTTCCGGCGGCGCATCGCGCGCGCGGACCTGAAGCAACGCGACACTGGTAGGTTCAGTGGCATTCGGGTGACGTGGCTGGGCACTGATGACCCTTATGACGAGTACCCTGCTGAGGCCTTGGCACGTGAAGACTGGGTTTTGCGAAGTGGCAGTCCCGGCGACCGTGGGTCCCAGGTCACTGCTTGTGTTTGGGGGTGAACCTCGATATCTTAGAAGGGAATCTGACTGTTTCTCTTCGGTTTGTACACGTTTGCGGCGGGATAAAAGGTGTCCCCCGGGGGGGGTTATCCCCGACAAGAATCCCCACACGCTTGTGTAGTTTTCCTAATGTTGTTGTGATGCTGTCGAACCCAGGGCAAACAAGTCGTTCAGATCGAACCTCTGTGCGATTATGCCTTCCTGAAGGGGGGTCACTAGAGCGGTGATTGCGTCTGTGATAGTCCGTAGAGTTGGAAGGGATGACAATGGTCCATAGAGCTGTCCAAGCAGCCGGATCTCGAGAATTGTCGTTACCAGGTCGCTAGTCAAAAACGTGTCGAGCTTACGTCGGTGGTAGGCCATCGTTATGTCGGCACCCGACCAGGTTAGCGGCCCTGAGCGTTCGGGGTCGGCCGACTTGGTGTCGGGACTTGATGGCCCGGGACCGACCGACTTGTTATCGCCTGGCGCCTTAATCTTGAACTGTTTCGGCCTGAACGTTGCAATTATATTTGTTTTTGTTTTTGTTTCGGATACTTTAGCATCTCGGCTTTCGACTTTTCTGTTGGTCAACTGGGGCACGATAGATATAATGACTCAAGTGTCCTCTGCGAGGACACAGGGAGGGTGTTTAGGTTTCTATTTAATAAAATTAACCTTGACCTTGTTGACCTGGCCCCTCCCAAGAACCGGTCGGTCCATCTATCCTTCAATCCTTTTTTTGTATTTAGTCACTGGCTTTCGTTCTTTTTTTTCAGCGACATTTCGGTTTATCCTCAATCTTGACTTGAGCGTCTTCTTACCCTTGGGACCCGCGGTGAAAATCCGCGTCTTCCGAAAAAATCCGAGCACGCGCACCATTGTGGTGGAGTGGGTACTCAATACTGCATGTTGATCCCCCAAAACATTCACTGCGCCGGACTGCCAACTTACGGGGGGGGGTACCATGATTCCGCGTATGGACCCTGACTTACCTTTTGTACCCTTCGGCTGATGGGTTGCACTCTTCGGTCGACTCGGACAGAGCGGAGGATATTTCGGTCTTGAGAGAGGTAGACCTGGGCCCCAAGTGGATATACTTCACTGTATGGGACGGTAGGTGGCCACTCGATCGACTTAGTCGAGAGTATACTTAAAACCAAGTTCTTCCGGTAGATTGTCGCCCCTGGCCTTTTCCTCGTTATCTCAGGGGTGTTAACCTCCTGGCCTTTAATTTTCTCCCTAACCGTGTGGTAGGGAGACCGCTTTCGGTAGCGGGTCTTAAGTGAGGTGTTGCTACTCGAAGAACCCACAGGCCAAATACTTTCGGGGGTTCTATCTGCACTTGAGTTTTACCTCGGAACTGTCTTCGACGGGGTTCAAAGCATATGCATTCCCCGGAACAGGCGGTTAGACTTACCAAGTTTCTTAACTTACGACGAAGTCGTGCCACGTGGATCGCGAATTGAGTAGTATTTAATGTCTTCCCATCCTTTAACTTCTTTACTATATCCTTGCCTTGTGCTCTGGCTCTTTATGTGACTGGTCAGAAAAAAAGCAGCCGAATCTTGAGACCTTGATCAACCGACGAGGGACCAAGGTTTGCCGATGAGGGACCAGGCCTACCCTTGAGGGACCGCGGTCTACCCTTAAGGACCGCAGTCTACGCTTGGGGACCGGATCCACCAATGAGAGCTTGTAGTCATCTTCTTTCGGTAACGCTTTATACAAAATTGACCAATCCACTCGACAAGTCGAGTCGACTGGTTGAAGCGTCGACCGATGATGATGGTTCACAGTAGACGATTTGGACTTTCGTTTTCTCTGCGCACTGAAGGCGATCGACGTAATGGGTCACGATGATGCGACAATGGCTCCTCCTAACGACTCAGATAAATTCAAGCATATATCCGGCTGTATCAATTTAAGGTATTACGCACAAGAACTCGCATATCTTATTGAGCTGTTCCGAACAAGCTAAAGTTATGCTGTAGAAAATGTGGTATGCCCTGCGCATACGGAAGCCCAAATCGCTCAATTGGTTGGACTGTTACAGAAACACGACTGGATAATGATCTCAAGTGGAAACGCTCTACCACCTCCAGCGTATGGGATAGTGTGTACTATCGATGCTCAAGTCCATGACCTCATCAAGGAACAAGCTCTACGAGTACCTTTACACCATATGGAAAATATGCGTGAATTCCATAAGGTAAAGATGAAGGCAATGCTTAAATTAGTTTTTGCGAAGCCCGTGGTCTCCACCCATCGTGATTGGTTCTAAAAAGAATGGTGTCGACATACGGTTGTTTATCGACTATAAATATAGTCAACGTTGTCACGGGAAGTATGGAAAAGGCGATTCCTCTGGTCGATGAACTGTTGACCGAACTCGAGGGATGCCAATGTTTTCTCTCGATTGATGCAGCCAGCGACTTGGGCCGTGATGATGGTAGAACGTGTTCGCCATGTGTCTGCGTTCGTGTGCGCGTTTGGAAATTTCGAGTGGTTCCGTATGCCATTCGGACTCAGGAATTCACCCATGATTTTTCAGCAGCTCATTGACAACGCATTATGGGGATATGTCCCACCAAAAGAATGATGGCAGGACTCATTCATTAAGGTGAATCTTCAGCCGATGAGACGGCTGGCAAGTGCGCATGCAACGTAACGGGACGCGACGAATCAAAAGCAAATGCGGTCATGATGATCAAACGCAATACTAACTACCGAGAACTCGATGAGGTTGATCCGCTGCGATTCTTGGTCAACGATCCTTCAAGCAACATGTTTCTTACAGGGGAACCCGACGAGTCGGCAGTCACACCAGTGTTCTGTCGCAGGTCATTTGTGGATAACATCTGTTTCGGAGGAAAGATCTTCGAAGAGTGTCTTGCAACCCTCTACCGAATGTTAGTGCGGTTCACAGAGTGTCGCATCAGTATCAGCTTTACCAAAAGCATCTATATGCTACCCCAGGTTATTTTTTTGTCGCACAAAGTAACCGCGCAAGGTATAGCGGCTGATCCAGCCAAATTGATTTAAATTGCCTATCGGCCACATCCAACATCAAAGAAAGATATGAAAGCGTTCCTAGGAGCTACCAACTATTACAGCTGGTTTATTCAGCATATAGCTATACATGGAGTGGTTATGTACCATCTGAAAAAGAAGGAATTCGTTTACAAAGCAAACTCGTCGGCCCCACACGCATCCTTCAATAGGGTACAGAAACGAATTGCTAAGCGCCAATTCTACGCCATTTCGACCCAACGATTGACGCTCATTTCATGCTTTTCGCTAATGACTGGGCGTTAAGCAGCTTGATTCGAATGCACGAAGGCATAGTGCATCTGGTCCGGTTTAGTGGACGAGAGTTGAAGGAGTGCGAAGTCACGTACCGCCTTGCTGAACACGAAGTGCTAGCGTTAAAAAACCAATTTGATGAAGATAACATACCAGCTCCTCGCAGGGAAAATATTTCATGTCTTCACTCGCTTCTCGACGATAAAATAGTTGCTTACGTCTAAGGCGTTATATGGATGTGCACCCAGCTTTGATGTGCTTTTTTTCCTTATCACTTGAGGAACAGGAGGGTGAGCGAGCGCGAAGTCGACTTTGCTCAATTACTGCAGATGTCAATCATGCTGACCTTCAGCTTTGACGATCACTTTGGCATACTACCTCACCTTTAAACCAATAGGCGAGTGTCTGATAAGAACGGAGCTGCTCTACGGGTCTCCCCGAAAGTTGCTGGATTTGTTCTATCCTTTGACAGATAGGCTAAGACGGAGAAGCATGACAGTTATGGTAGTTGTTCGTGGATAGTGTGAAAATTACATGAATGGGATATTGTGGTCGCTGGGAGCGCTCACATGTCGGCGACTACAGTCAATCTTGCTAAGCACACCGGGACGAATCGGGGCATACGAGCAGCATTGGACCACAACGTGACCGACCTGATCATTTTCGGCGACTCCAGGCTCACGATTCAGCAATTGATGAGGTGATCGCATGTAAGAAGGATTCGTAACAAGTAAATCTAGCGTAAGTAAAAAGGAGGATGTCGAGAAATTTAATTCCTTCAGTTACCTGCAAGCCTTGCAATGTTATAACGCAGTAGCGGATACGCTGGCTACAGTGGCACTGGAATACAAGTCGGGACAGGTGATAGGAGATCAAGAGCGACCGAGTGAGCTGCAATACTTGAGCCTAATACAGGAGAAGTTGCTCTTCGAATCCACTTTGGTGAGCAAAAAATTAAAAGACCTGCACTAGTAACCACAACGCGGAGCGCTACTCGGAAGGTCCAATTTGACGATCCATAGACCCAAGAATTGTGCCACACGCCGAGGAGTATGATAGATCAGCGGGGCAAGAAAGAACAAGCACCGGAGTAGCTTTTACAGACAAATAGAGGTGACGAATTTGAAAATGCCCACTCGAAGACCCGAGACTCGGCGAGTACCGATGAAATCGAAAAAGGCATTTAAACATCAAGGACCACCGAGCATGTAAGACATCAATCCATTGGTCGTGCAAGTCGAGCGAAGGGAAACTATTTCGATTGCCTAAGATGAGCAAGAGAACTGGGCAACGATCAAGGAGTTCCTCACAGGAGAGTTTACCAGCTGACCTATAGACAAGCCAGCAACGTAGGAAAAATAGTGGACCGTTGCGTACTGAGCGAAGACGGTATGCTCTACTACCTAGGACGACGTCGCGATCCGAGAGAGTCACTAGAACAAGATATAATGTACAAACTGGTGATTTCGACTACACTGATCGACGAAATCATGCTGAAGTGCCATGACTTAATTGAAGGCGGACATCAAGGGATTGCGGTGGGTGGGATTCGCAAAATTGCTAATGCGATCCCGACTCTCCCCTGAAGCCCAGACGATCGACTTATGGAGGGTAATACGATTTTGTGTTGTAAGCCTTCCTCACCTTTAGTACCCGTCGGTAGGGCGGGTTGCACTCTTCCAGGTGGACTTGAGTCGATGCTGAACTAGACCGTGGTTGAGATCGGGGTCGATCGCGTGAAAATCTTCACGCGATAGGAATATTCATGGGCGACTCTATTAGAGCTTCCCGGATCTCTTTTAAGATCGCCTTGTCAAAGTTGATATTTGATTCGCGAGCTGACTACTTAAGCCGTCTCGCGATTTTGTGCTGCACCTCCCCCCCCGCACTGCGTCCGATCACAGTGAGGGGTGGTGAGAGTTCTTGCAATCCTGGCCAAATAATCCAGGAGTGATCTCCTTTTAATATTTATACGATAGATGCAGGACGTTGTGCGATAGTGGTCGTACAGAGGCATGGTGGCGCGATGTTTGTCGTACAAACCATATTGTGATGTGGTATGGGTGTGGTGTATGGGTTGTATTTAGTAAAAAGTAGGGTGTATTTAACAATGCCCTAATGATATTAAACATCTCTGTAAGAAAGACTTCCAAATGTGGTGCTATTGATTACCAAGCAGCTATATTTTATTGGAAGTAGTCTGACACGGTCGATTCTTTTTATAAGTACTCGACCAAATAATTCACCTGGACACGTTTATCCACCGAAAGCCAGATGCCATTTCCGCCATCTCTAGCAGTTTCAAAAACGAGAATACTCACTCGCAAAAGCCACTTCCCAGTCCGACTTAGATTTCCTTGCCGGTAAATCGCTGGATCATCAGTTTGGACGTCTCGTTATCGGGTACAGCAATACAGGCTGCGCCATACTGCGCGATGCCGTGCTGATACCGCTCCTCGTTAATCCATAGATGTGGCTGAGTCCGTTGGTTGACGTGCTGTCGATCTGCCTAAGCGTGGAGACTGCCCCGGAGGAAACCATATGCACCAGCCTGAACCTGCTGGTCTTGATATAAATCTTGAAGCTTAAACCAGGAAGATCCAAGCAATTTACCTACCAGGAAACTTCTTCATTATCGGTGGAGCTTCAATGGTATGGCGCTGATTCCAAAAATAATCTGGACGGGGGCCATCACTTGGGCTTATGATAAGGCTGGACGACATAATTTGCTCGAGGCAGTCAAGGTTTGCTTTCATCTTCTGCAGTAGCGCAAGAACGGTGACATCTTCGTCGTTCTAGGGCTCGAAAGCTGACAATTTTTGTTTCTGTCGCTCTGCTTTCGTGAAACGGCTTAAATGTTGGAGGTTTACGTATGTGTGCTAGACCGATAACAAGTTTGCAGAACTTGGAGGCTTATAACCTGTAGGAATACAAGATCTGCCGCACAGGAAGGAAGTGAAAGTGAATATATATTAGTGTTGTTAACTAGAAGTAACTACCTATTTGAGATCTTCTCTGGGTTTTATCAAGAGTCGATAGTGTCTTTTGGAACTACTTATATTTGATGCATTTTCCGATGAGGCGCACCAAGCTACTTTAAGGAAGCTTACCGATAGGGTCTTCCAACATATACATCGATCATTATTGACCAACACATAAACGGGAGGTGACAGGCCAAATTGCACTTAGTACGACGCTTATCGTACACCTAGCGTTTATTTACAGACACTCTGACACACACAAGACAAAGTAGGTTTTATAGCTCAGCATTCACCTTGCGCATAGTCACTAATAGCCTCACCCTTCGGGCTCGCAAATATACTTGTTATTCATCAGCTTAAAAAGGTGACATATATATAAGTAAATGGCCAATTTCATTACAAATATTGCATCGTTTATCGCTCTCCCTCACTTCACGCGACTATTTCTACTTTTTTCAAAGCTATCACCACGAATCCAATTCTCTCAAATTTGTACCTACTATGTGTCAGAACACTTTTGCACCCCGTGAAAATAACTACAACACGCTGCGCAGGCTGTTGAAGCATTGAACAAACCACAATGCAAAAACATAGACTATATTAGAAAAAACAGCGTGCCAGGAGCGCGGGCAACAATAAAGGTGGGTCCGAAAAAAATAGAGCTGTATAATTATCTCAAGAAAAAAACAAGCTAATTGCCTTCTTGACACTACATGAGCACGTCCAAGCAAGCACACGAGTACCAAAAGCACTAGCTGCCTCTATCTGAATTTGTTCTTCTTCGCGTAAACGTGTAAAACTTCAAATCTCTGGAGGAAGAATTCGACACATATCGACGGGCGTAGAACGAGCACCGATGCGGCATCCCCTTTAGAATCGGACGAAGCAACTAGAAAATAAGGACTACTAGAATTCGCTGATCAAAAGCTTAGCAACGGCGAAAAGGATGAATTATATATGGGGATTCACTGAAAAATATTACCAAAGGCATGCGTCGAGGTATTTAGATCCAGAGTTTATTTTTAGCTTTGCAACATACACTTAAAATTATTTTCTATGAGCGGTAGCATTTTCCAAACTGACCTATCAGTAGTCTCTAATTAGTTTTTATATTTAGCTGAAAACAGGGGTGGTGGGTGGTTAACGAAAGCCTGGAGGGTTTTCAAAAAAAACCGCTCACTTTCCATACGTTTGGATCACTTGATATCGAGCTCAGTTCGCATCAAATGTCTTTGTCCTCCAGTGCACACCATGGCAACCAGGCGCGTTTCCAAGACGAATTTTGAGAAGCAAGAAGTGATCGAGTGGATTGAAGGTCCTGGAGGTGGGTTTCCTACACGCGTCTTGAAGCACTTTCAAGCGGAGCGAGGGTGGAAGGTGAGCATCTCCATCGCACCACATAATATTATCTCTAAACTGTAGTGCTAGTTCGAATGTGTACGCGATCAAAATACTTATCCCCTAAACTTTTACACCTGTGGTGCAACACTTTAAACTGACAACACCGTGTTAATTCTTGCCATGCTTTTCGCCCGTAGAAAACGCATTAGGTGATTTTTTTTAGCAAGGTCTCATGATTGTCAAGGGTTAAGGCGTCCAGAGGTCAAAGGGGAAGTGCATGCGAGGAAGAGGTGTAGTTTTGGTGGCAACATAAAATGTGCAAGTTTAACGGAGAGTTTTGGAGTTACTCCAAATTTAGCGTGGTGGGCCGAAAACATCGAGTGTTCTCTAAATAGAGAAATTATAAGTGTTGCGGTGGGGACGCAATACTCTAAATTCACTTCAAAATAGTGATGTAGCACTAGATGAAGTGGCCCGGTGGAGATGCTCTAAGAGCATCTTCAACCGCTCCACTAATTTGACAGACGTCGAAAGTAATTTATCTTAGCAGCTATACCGAAGTTCTAGACTCCTGCAGGAATGTGGTAGCATAAAATCCAGCCTGTATCGTAATAATTGTGGCACAAGTTTTCTAGGAAATTAATAGCTTTTGCCATTGTGATGTAGTGGTCAACTGTCGCCATTGCTTGCGCAGGTGTAGTATGCAACTTTTGTTCGTAATGTCATCGATCATCTTCAACAGGGTCTACGTTTACAATTGTGATTGCTTCGAGATTAACTCAAGCGTCACGAACAAGTAGGTAGGATGTGCACTGAAGGTTGAAGCAATACAAATCTTAATACAAAAAGTAAAAGTAAAGAACTTTCATTACTTTATGTGAAGGCTTCGACGAACCAGTCTGGACCACGGCGAAGTTGCTGGCTGATGCGTCAGATGTGGTCAACTTACTTGCTACAGTATTCGAGATAGCGTGAATGAGATCCCTAGAAATACGTAGCTTTATCACTTGTAGGGGTATAGATTCCGGAAGTTTCCAATCGTAAGACTGATCCGGTATGCTCTCGAATGTGCGAATTTCGTTGAACAGCTTTTGTTTGACTGCCGTTGCCATGCCTGAGTGGAACATGACCCCACCTTGGACCATAATCAGCTTCTCTGCGAGACCAACATCTAGTAACTGTTTAACAGCAGCATTAAAGACCATTTGATCTGTCAGTAGCTGCGGTTGAAACCAGTCAAGACCGAAGCGACGAATCATGTGCTGATTGTAATTCAGCATGATTTTTGTTTTCGGTTTCTATCGGTTGTTGAAGAGGTCGGATGTAATTGATCACTTGGATTATCTGGTTTAGTCCTTCCTCGGACATCTTTAGGTTGAGGATGCTGGGGCCATTACTGGCCCTCAGTTGTCTCTTGACCGTCTCTTGATCGAGGGTCCGAGCACCAAGAGTTACGGCTTCTGGATTAATGCCACCATGTGTGCTATCAGAGATAGCAGACAGCAAGCCAGCAGCGAATAGTGCACGGAAGCATGAAGCTTTCGTGTAAGGGTCAGGAGACTACCAGGAAAAGACAGTAGCAGCAGATCGCGAATTGATAAATGAAGTAATATGGTGGGTTATCCAGCGATCCAAGGGTGGCTTTAGGTGCTTACGCTGCAAAGAGACTGTTCATGGACAGCAATTACCAGAAGATGTCCATAGTAACTGCAGTGATGCTACAGCTGCTAAAGAGTGCTCACCCATCCCCAGACGGTGGCCCATACTATAACATTAGCTGACGTAAACATCACCTATTGGGATCGCAACACCTTTACTCCAGTATGAGCGGTAAGCGAAGGTCGGGGATGATGGGAGTAAAAAAATTAGGTTTTTGCCTAAAAAACTTAGTTTGTGCCTTTCCACATGATGTATACCAGCTATCGATTTATATAAAGTTTACTATGTCGATAGTGGTCAAGCGAACGGACACTAATCTGGACCTCAACAGATGAATTTATCATAGAAGTAGCAACCGTGGCTCCATCGTTATAAGTGGTTAGCTGGGACGAAATGGCTTAGGCGACGATGCGAGGGGAAACGACGTGGATGAAAGGGGCGCGAGTGTTAGCGGAGCGAGGGGAAGCGGCGGGTGCGATGAAGCGGGGGTAACGACACGATTTGGGGCAACAACGCAGGTATATGACGACGCCATGCCGGCGAAACCTGCACTGGTAAGAAATGAGGCATGGGTCGAAGAGGCTAAAATTTCTCCATGTGCGTGTCTTGTTGCGCTACAGGCACTGGCGAAGATTTGTAGAAGAGGGAGGACAACGGAGGAGCGCGTGTTGATCGCACGGGATAAAATGGCTCACTCGATTCGGTGAACTTGATAAGAGCGCGATACAGACACCGGCGGCGGTCGTGACCAGCTCCGTGACAGTTGTTGCAATTGTTGCCATGGATCTGGCGCTTCATTAGCTTGAAGCCTGACAGTTGGTGTTTTGTCGAATTCTGGATCGATAGTTAAAGTATATCCTTACGGCAAGGCCTTGGCGTAATGCAAAGTGTTTGGAGGCTGCTACGGCTTCCTTTTGACTGCTTAAGGGCTCGATCGGCAGAGATTCTCCACATCTTCATTATGGAGCGGCGGCAGGAGTAACATCATGTGCGACATCAGTAGGTCTTGTATCATGATATGCAATATTAAGAGGTGCACTATTAGAAATCAGGGGTGAGGCGATCATCATCTTGGTGGTGATGAATGCCAATTTATACTGAAAGGGTTTTGCTGTCCGTTCGTTTAACCAGTGTTGACATTAAAATTAAGACATTGTTACAACTGTTTCGTCCCAGACGTAGCGGAGCTACCCTAACCCCTTAGTCAGAGGAAGACTTCTAGACTCGTAGAGTCTCTTAATATATCAGACTAAACGGGTATTAACTTAAAGGGTCTCAAGTCTTACAGACTTCCTGAGACTTATCTCTGAATTCTTTAACAAGCGAATAAGATTCTAGTCCTAGCTCAAGGGACTACGACTCCAAGGAATCACGTGGTACTAATGCCCAATAGTACTTAGCCTTAACACAGGCACTGACTCTTACGACCAAAGACGTCTAAACAAGACACGAGTCTTAAACTGATCGAAAGGGGAACTGAATGTATTGACTGATTTATAGCGACAAGAAACCTCACTTACGTCTTTAACCTTAAATATGCTACCTAATCGAATAGTCCTCATGGAGATTCTTCTTGTGTACCACACCAGAACTACGTCACCTCTATGAAGACCCTATTACGATAGATACCCTCTAACCGTAACCGATATGGTACGGTATTACTGCTGAGCGTATGTGATACAATAGTACGCCTTATCAGTGACATTGATCTCTTTATGTGTGTATCACACGAGCGTATCTGGTTATCACAACCGTTCGTGTAACCCCGTTACACCTCCCCCCACCAATCATTCGAAACCCCGAATCGACATTCTTCACCTTTATCATTGAGATAGCTCGGAGAGAACAGATAGCCTCACGGTTGTGTTTACGACACCTTGCGCATCAATGGCAAATTCGTCGCATTCCTCCGAGTCTTTTGAAGACATCCTGCAAGAAGAGAACATCGTTGATTATGACAGTGACGCTGTCGTGGAAGAAGGTGAAACCCCAAAACCTGCTACATCAGCATCGCGCAAACCTTCTCATAGCGCCAAACCCATCTCCAGAACGAAGCAAGGCTCAAGAGCTGACAGCGTTGCGTGCTTAAACCACTCTTGATGATTCCATCATCACCAACAAGCTCGATGGGCAACAGCAACGCTATATCGAGGAGAATGAGAGATCTAGACATCTATCTCAGACATTAGCTATTGCCGAGGTGCATTCGTACTATCGCTTTAAGCCTTTAAGCTTTGATGAGTTGTTGCAAAATTTCGCAGGGCAGCCCTTGACTACTTGGCCCACAGGGCATGAGGCTTCGGCAATGTCGTCGGATCTCTCTGACGTCGGGAGGCCAAACAATGCTACCCGGAAGAAGAACGACACGTGTTTTCTTTGAAGCCTCTTAAACTTTGTTTAACGTTAACTGACCGAAGATTAAAACTATGACTACACTTACCCCGTATGTGAAGATAGTCGGCCACGTGTCGTCTACATGCCCAATGGATTTGCAATCTTTCCATATAAAGTGACCCACGTCAGATCCCGGTGCGCGATCGTGATTATTGAACACATATACGGATCGCGGTGCACGATAGTGGTACTTAGTCACACTTCCGTATCGCGGATCGTGATAGTGATACTTGATCACACTTCCAGATCGCGTTGCGCGATCTTGATGCTTGATTATGTGGTGAAGTGCTTTTCAAATTTGCGGACCAAGAGTCTAGTTAATCGAAGGTACAAGACAGAAAGAGACCACGGAGAGAACACGACCTTGGGACGAGCCGAATCTGCAAGACCAACGGGAAAATAATTACCAGGGTACCGGTTAAACGGTACCGAATGAAATCTACCACGGTCTATTAGTGGAAGTCCGGTCTCTTATCGATGGATCTAGACCTCGGTTCCTAATATTTGGACCTGATCCCTCATCCGTAGACCTAGGTCCCTCATTGGTGGCCTGGTCTCTCATCGGTGGACCTCGGCCCCTCAAGGTCAAACTATTCCTGGTCATTTAAAACAAGTAATCAGGAAATAGGCAAGGGTAGAGTACAGGAGTTGAAGGATAGGACGTTATTACAAAATACTCAATTTGATATCCACCTGGCACGACTTTTTCTTGGGTAATGAAACTTGGTAAATCTACCCGCCCGTTTTGGGGGAGGGATAAACTTTGCCCCCCTGTTGAAGACAGTCGCGAGGAAAGAATCAATTGTGAATAGAACATTATGGAGTATTTGGCGTGTGGGTTCGTCTCGTGTAGCACCCCCTCCCCCAAAGACCCGCTATCGAAAGCGGTCTCTTCCACCAAATGAGTCGGGAGCAACGTACAGGACAGGCGTTTATCACTCCTGAGATAGACAAGGAAAAGTCCAGGGGAAACGATCTCCCTATATTATGAGGTTATGGGTCCAAACTCAACTAGATCGATCACGTGGCCACCTATTGACCCTCAGAGTGAAGCATATCCACTCGCTCCACCAGGTAAACCTCTGTCAAGGCCGACATCTACATTCTCACCAAGTGTCCCGAGGAGTGTTCCCCGCCAGCCGACGTGCACACAAGGTGAGAAGGAACAAGACAAGACACACGGTCCGGAGTTCTCCGTCCGTTAGTCGGTCGTCCGGGCGCAAGTGGGGAGTTGGGATCACTTCGCAAATAAGCGAATCCCACTCCACCACAATGGTGCACGTGCCCGGATTCGAACCAGAGATTTCACCGTGAATCCCAGAGCGAAGGTGTCAAGGTAAAGGTTGAACCGGGGACGGAAGTGTCGGCGAAGAAGGGATCTTCGCAGATACGTGATCATCAAGGATCCTCAATTCGTCAGAGCTTTGGGAGGGGATCGGGTGAACCGAAAATTAAAGAGGAAGATCACTCAGGTGATCTTAAAGAAAAACCTCTATTTCCTCCTGAGGTCCCTTCGAGGACCACCGCGGATCGTACTGCAAAGTACGACCCGCTAGACGGAACACGTCCAGCCAGAGCAGGACATGTTTCGTCTAAACCAAAACTATATACAAAGAAAAAAGATCGAAGGCTACGGCTCAGAAGCTACGAGCGCCCGACTCCGAGGTTGACGATCAGGAAACGAGCGGGGCAGCAGAGGTCAAGATGGAAGGTTGAAAGATGGATCAGATACAACGTCGTTTGCACTGAAACCAGCTTCAAACTTGCTATCAACAGATCCAGTACTCACAATCTTGGAACCGGAGCTGATCGGACCGATCCAAGGACCTACAATGGCACCACGATCTGCCACAAGCAAGATGGAAGCGGTACAACGTCTTATTCGAATGCTACAAGGCGTAGGAATTGTACCGGGGGAGTTTGATGCGCAGGTTTTGCTTGACTGCGACCTGGATCAAGTGATCACGGCCAGCCGATCACTGTTCAAAGCGCTGGTCCCACTGACGGGTAATTATGACTCGGCTGATCGCGAGCTCTCGACCACCGTCAAAGTCAAATAGGAAGAAAATTCTCTGGCTTTGTCGTCGCATTACGCCTCTGCGAAGTCGGATGCAAAGGAAAGCGATGACATGAGATCAGACGAAAATATCGTTGGGGACCTTCCGGAGCAGCACGCTTGCGTGACCATCACGAGCATACGGTTCCAACCACCAGGGCGATGGGTTTACCACTACGCAAGTCCCTGCTACGGATGAATCCGACCAGATGCAAATCTACTTTGCAAAAGCCATGAAAAGTTCTTTCAGGACCAAAACCGTCGACCACCCCGTACCGTACCGACCGGTCGCCCCACCCCTAACCACAATGTATTCGGGGCGTGTATGCAGGACACCGAAATGGAATCAGCTGACTCGCATGACCACCTCGGCAACGCATTCGATTCTGACGATCTCGATATCGACGGCCTCCGACGACCCCGCTTGGCTACTACTGAGGCCATAACAGGAGAAGGTTTTGCTGCGCAACAGATTCGCATGTCTGCGATTGCCGAGTTAAAGGAATTCTCAGACCGCGATCACGACGATGACCGCGCTTGAGGATGTGTCCGCAAAGTCAGGTCAGCTTTCTTGCGTGGCTAATCCCCCGACTCGGAGAAGTGTCTGGTTTTTGGTGATCTGCTAACGGGCCCAGCACGAAACTGGTATTCCCAATTGAGTCGATCTACACGCAATAAGTTGAAAGACTCACTCGAGAGCTTCCTCTTACAATACTGCGGACGCGGCGTCTCCGCTGGTCACCAGTTTTATCATGCCTTCAAGCGTGCCGATGATACTGCGTTAGAGTATCGCTACCAAAAAAATCCGGAGACTATCACGATGAAGGAACAAGGGGCTAACTTCAGGGAAAGGGTAACTGAGAGAGAAGGGGTCATGAAATTGGTTGGACCCTCGGGGGAGAAGGACCCGTAGAACCAATTAAGGAGACCGTTGCCCGGATACCGGTTAAGCGGTACTGAAAGAAGATGACTGTAGACCCTCATTGGTGGGGGTCGGTCCCCAAATTGTAGGACGAGGTCCCTTACTGATGGACCCGGTCCCTCATCGGTGGACCCGGTACCTCATCGGTAAACCCCGGTCCATCATCGGTAGACCCTGGTCCCTCATTGGTGGACCTGGTTCCTCATTGGTGGACCTTGGTCCTTTAAGATCTGGATACTCCTGACCAGCACATAAAGAATTAGAGCATAAGGCAAGGATAGAGTAAAGGAGTCAAAAGATAGGAAGATATTAAATAATACTGAACTTGCGATCCATGTGGCACGTACTGGTCGTGCTCAAGAAGGAATTTGTTAAGTCTGCACGCCTGTTCCGGAGAAGGGATATTCTTTGACCCCCCCTGTTGAAGACAGTTGCGTGGTCAGACCAATTGCGAGCAGGACCCCAGGAAATATTTGGCCTGTGGGTCGTCGAGTAGCAACCCTCCTCTCAAAAGACCCTCTATCGGAAGCGGCCTCCCTGTCTGGCGGTTAGGGAGATAAGTAAAGACCAGGAGTGACGAGCTATCTAAAGATTTTAGCCATAAGTCCACTCTCGAGCAAGTCGATCGAGTGGCCACTTACTGGCCTACCGAGTGAAGTGTATCGACTCGAGGTCCCAGGCCTACCTCTCTCAAGACCTAAAAATATTCCTCCCTCAAGACCTAAACATGTTCCTCTCCGTCCGAGTATACCGAAGTGTGCAACCTGCCAGCCGACGGGTACATATGATGATTCAAGGTCCATACGTGAAATCGGGGTACCCCCCCCCGTAAGTCGGCGATATGGCACAGTGAGTGTTTTGGGGGCTTATCCCGCAATTTTGATAACCGACTCCACCACAGCACAATGAATTGTGCAGGGCTCGTGAAAAATGTAAAATTCTCGATACTCCGACGCTTCGCATTTGAGCTCTCGACACATTTAAATCCTCTTTTGATTAGCTTCTAGTCGTCTATTTTTGCAGAAGATATCATAATATGCATCTGACAAGGTAAACTATGCATATGTACTTCATTATCGAATAAGGATTTAAAAAATTTGCTTGATCAGGCATTTGTTGGATATCAGAAGTCACTAGTTCGTTGGAAACATCGAGTTTAGAGAACATATTAATTTAGGCAATTCACATGGGATATTATGCCACGATGAAATACAGGCTATTGGTGATGCTGACAGTAAATTGCAGGTTGATGATTTTGACGCGCAGTGACATCTTGTCCATGCGCATCCTCCAAACACCCAGTGATGCCAATTTTTATGATATCAATGCGTGGTTAAAAAGAAGCACGCACAATTGCTGCCTTAAGAAAAACTTATTCTTTAAAACGAAATCAACATTTGACCGAGAGCCAAGTGTCGAACAAAGACCATTCCCCCATTGCCACCAGATGGAAACTGGTTGGATCACGTGGCTCGACTAAAATATATTTGTCAACTTTTGAATACGTTGAACTCCAAAGCGAGAAAGTACAACCTCAGCGCTGTACAACGGTTCTTTAAATAGGACATAATTAAGGTTCATGCCCTGGTATTGATTAATTTCATGATGATCTGCGCAAATTCATTTCACTCGTTTCAATGTGTGCTATATTGAACAACTTTTCGCTTATTTTACCTTCCTTGATTTTTTCGTACGTACACTAGCCTATACAACGATTTGTGCGCTTTATGGACTAACCTTAACGCTTTGCGTCTTTTCTATTCATATTACGGGATTAGGCAAAGTAAGGGAAAGAAATAACGCATGTAGGACAAACAACCGGGAATCTTTTAAAGGCTATCGAATTGTGCCAATCCGTGTCATTCAAGTAAAAAAGAACAGACGTGTCAAGGTGACGTTAGAACTCTCTAAACCGACATTAAAAGCTCAATGGATATGATGACATCTCCTGTTACAACAAACCTTCGTGGGACTATGTCGCACTTGGAAGCGCTCGTTCAAGTGGATACTACGATGGTTTACGCATATAATAGATAATCAAAAAATGTTAGTTAATAATACGGTATAAAGTAATAGCAAGTAAAATTATAGTCATGGCTGTTTATAACCCATATTAGCAGCTATTGTCTATATTAGGTGAGTCCAACAAACACACGCGTATAATTCAGAAAAAATTAGCAGCCCCGTTTCAATGCGGCGCTCTCACGACACCTTCAGTGACTGTGCTATTCGTCTTGTCGCCACCTTCGGCCTAAAAGATCTGATCAACAATGCACAACAAGAGTGAGCCGATCAAAGCGTCCTACTGAGCATTCCCAAAGCACCATTATCATTTTCAGAATACTCTGGCTCGATTCAATTGCGTAAATATGGCGGTGTTAAGTAAACTCTTGACCGCCAGAGTCATCCAAATGCTTTCTATTCAATGAATTTGCAGAAAAACCGGTCGTGAGTTATATACGTGTACTGGCTAATTCCATAATCAATCTCTTGTGCGGAGCTTCGAAAGCTCCAACTTATTACGCTTACGTTAGTGCATGTCCCCTGTATTGTGTAACTAAGGTGACGTACTATATTAATTATTGATACGTCTTGCCCAGTCTAATAATCTGGAAATAAATTACGATACACGTTGCAATTTCAATCACCTTACCAAGTTCATCGCATTTAATTATTGTTTCTCAACCTATGAGTCAAAGCGTCCAATGCAACTATATAAATGCATACAACGTATTTATATAGTTGCATTGGACGCTTTGAGTATGTGGACCACTTCATCAATACCTGACATAATGTTGACAGTATCCTGTCTTAAAGAACCTTCTGCATGCTAAGCAATACTCTTCCCAATTGCGTCGATTGTCGACATCCTTGCTTCGCCAGAGGACTTTCACATTGGCGACTTCTCCTGTGTTTCTTGTCATTCTAGAATAACGTACAGTATACTTTAGTTAGAGTGAAAATTAAAAACTAGGCAAATAGGGTATAAATAAGTGAAATACATCCCAAGACATTCCATAAAATGCGACAGCGTGCCCTCTGTCATCTATTTGTGTTTTATAGTTTATTAGAAAGGGTCTGAGGCTAGCGTTATGGCTACCGGTATGAAAAGAGCGTATTGATAGCAAATAGTGGGTGTAAGTATAATCATTCCCCAAATATAATTACGAGCCCGAACGATGAAGCTATTTGTGAATGTGCGCAAGTTGAATGCCGAACTTTTTAAACTGTACTTATTTGTGTGTGTGTGTCTATAAATAACGCGGCTAGGTGTATCTTACACATACTAAATGCGATCTATCCTGTCCCCCTAGTATTTAGGCTTATCCGAAGTCACTCTTTGACTAGGTCACTATTGTGGCGCACGCACGTGGTTGGATTAAAGTCGATTAAAGGTGAATATGATCATCTAATCAAATGCTCGACGCTCTTATGCAAAGGCTGATCACGTTGCCCAAGTGTATATTCCTGGTTTAATACAGACATTAACATCATCATTCTCATTCTCCAGTGAGTGCTGTTGTATAGTGTTTTGCAACTTGATTCAGTACTTTATACTGAATTACTAACATAAAATGGCGAGCTTCGGAGATTGATCTCCTATCTTACCACGCGAAATTTGGCAGGTAACATTACTAGATTTGTCAAAGGTATTCATTTTTGGGAGACTACCGTGAAGGAGGTACTAGAACAGAGAATGGCCATAAATTATAATAAGGGTACGGCTAATGAGCCTGCACTTTTCGCTAATGAGTCTTCACCCCATAAATTAAACAAGAAATTAGATTTAAAAGCCCCCTCCGTGGTCAAATTGTATTGTTGTGCTTCTACAAAGTGACGTGCATTCATTTTTTATTCATCTCATTTGACCTACTATATCGTATATACTGGCGTGTGGCAACGTCGCGTGTCGAGAGAGCGCATGCGACGGTCAAGAAGTGGTTGAAAGTATCCACATGTAAGCAGCACTATGTTATTCGATGTATAAACACCTATCGACCACACGTTGAATTATGTTCGAATCGCTCTCCTACAACCTATCAGAGCTTTCCATGGGCGGCTCGAGAAGATTGGTGTTCTATAGCACTCAAGCTTAACGAAAAGGGTGACCGCAAATCAAACGATAAATCCTTATATCGACCATTTATTGGCCTTCAAATCCAATTAATCGTTTAACGTATGAGGTGAAGGCTCATTAGCGAACACTGAAGGCTCATTAGCCGCTCCCTTCTAATAAAAAATATTTTTGCGAATTGTTATTTAACCACACTTTTTACTATTTCCAACACACTTTTTACGATATTCACCACGTCATAACTTTTGTTCAAATAACTACTAGCGCACCCGACTCCAAGCCATCACACGCTCTTGTATACGGATAGTAGGAGACTTCCCAGCTGTAACATCGATATAGTGTGGAGATTAGTCGGGAGAAGCTGATTCGTTTACTTTCCGACACATATTTACCTGTTCCTAGCTGTCTTATGCCTTTTGGTAGACGATCTCGAGCTTGTATTCGAAAAGTTACGCCATTTCCACATCATTTTCGATTATATTAAAGAGAACTCCATCTATCGCTTTGGCATCCGATACAAAAGCTGGATGACAATCTCAGCTGGAGATTACATACCCTCCAGCGCCCGCCACACGAGAAACAAGCGACAACGAGTAAAAGGATAAAGAGTGAGACAAGGCAATGAATCGTATAGGGGGGTTGTATCTGCTATGGAAGATACCCTCAGTGACGTGTTTGCTGGCTACAGCAAGTAGTAAATTAAGAAACTCAAGGTGGAAATCGTCACTGACTATTTATACGAGCGGCGGGACGACGTGTAAGCGGCAAGGCGCAGGGTGTATGCATTGCTGAAGACGTGACACCATATACAGCGGTGCTTAGTATCCCATTGGATTCGAGTCTGACCAACTAGTGTCTGCAATAGATTGAAGCTTGCAAAAGAGTGTGTTTTTCTATAAGCTTCTACCCGAGCGAGAGGACGATGAGAAGCTCTTGTTATTGTGCACAAGAAGTATTGGCAAGGCAGCAAGTCCAAGTGGTCTAAAAGTTTAGCTGCTTCCCGAGACGTAATACAATGCGTACTACATTGACAGGAAGTGTTTAAGGCACTGAACGGCAGCGACTTGTTTGTTGTTGCTCAGCAGATCGAACGGCAAGTTGCTTACGAATTTAAATAATAAAAAAGAATTGTATTAATCAATCTTCTAAAACCATCACTGGCGATTGTTTGGCAAGTCGAGGGTGCGCTGATCGAAGATAGTAGTTGAGGACGGGAATCAGAGAAGATGTGGCGCGGTGCGCCTGTAGTTCTTTTTAAACAAAAGTTATATTGAGGTGTAAATAGTAAAAAGTGTGGTGGAAATAACAATTCCCTAACTTTTTACCATAAATAAGATGTTCTCCTTTGGTGCCGTGGGTAAGTAAAACCGTTCATATCAGATGAATGCCGGTTTAATGACTCTTATGACCAAACCGAGGTCTTTAAAAGTTTGACTGTGTGTGACGCTTCAGTCTCAAAGGTATAACCCAGTAACTCTAAAAATATTGAGCTTGACCTCTACAATAAGCATAAAACCCCTGACAAAGAATATTCGATGCGGTCCGGACCGACTGGCCCCTAGAGATTCATGTTGAGCGTCCATGGCGTGACACAATGGCCAGTTATTCCAACGGATAAAGTGTAGGCTCCGCTGAAGAGGGAAGACTACGGTCGCTTGAACGAAGATAGGGGAGTAAGCTCTGGAGCTCGCCCTTTAATACAAGTAATTCAGCATAAAGAACCGAATCAAGTTTCGGATTAGTACATTTTCGTTTTGTCTTATAAACATATAAGTTTTATAGGACATACAGATGAATAGGAGAGAACGTAGGAACCAAAATATACAATCCTATGTCTTGAGAATAAAATTGTTCAAGGTTGATTCAATTAATAAAAACATGCAAAAAGTAAAAAAATCTTGAAATAAGAGAAGCATATATTAATTACAGGTATAGATGATGAGCACGTGTCATATATTTTTTTAAAAAGGTTATACTAGAAAAGATTATATGTACAGAGATATAAAAGAACGTATGATGGGTCTGTGTTTGGACTCCGTATAGCTTGGGGAGGAAAACCAGCCAGAGTATTGGCTCTGGCTGGGATTCGTAAACCGGCTCGTAAAAAACGAGCTCTTGCTATACCAAGCGTCCAAACTACCAACCCTTTCCCTGGAGCGCGCGTTATAAGTGATCATTATTTCCTGGGCAATAGGAAATTGGCATCACGTCGAAGGCTGAGTGGCACAGTTGTGGAGCCCAAAGGTATTCAAGTGACACGTGTAATGATTTAGGATGCCTAATATTCACTTTGACTTATACAAAATAAACACATGCACGTACACCTTACGATTTCGACACTTTTTTGGGTTCAATATGTATAATTACGTACTACTACTAAGTAGACATAATCTCTATAAGTTGCCTCATGTTGAGTATTCCTGGCCAATTTCGTGGCGTCAAACTCTTCGATTCTCTGATATTGAACAGTCGGTCGTACGAGCATGGTATGACAGCCAAATGCCGAAATTGTCGAACTCTTGATAGCGCGACACAAGCCAATCCAGTTCTCTCTCTCTTTCCCAAATTAACAACAGCACGATCCAATGTATGCCCTTAGATCTTATGTATTGTCATGGCATATGTCAATCGGAGCGAGTAGTGCGTCCAATTGTGTTTGTAATCATCAGAAAAGAACTTAGAAGACGACATTAGAATCCATTCCTCTTTCTTTTAATATCCTCGAAAGATGATAGGTTAATGTAGTCGTATCACTCAACAGCTATAAGGATGGGCATACCAGTGATGGCTTGACCGTTCTCATACACGATGTCTCAAACCACGCCCCTGCATCCATTTCTTAGCCGGACTCCCTGCCAAATATTGGATGTAAAATTCACCTCTGCCCCAACCGCAAGATATAATGAGTTCTCCAAGCCCCTGACTAAATTCATTGGCTTTGCTCTGGACGGACTGTTAATAGCCACAATGAGCGTGATAGGGTTTCAAATTTTGTTCAACTTTTCTGCATTGTAGCTATCGACTTCAGCATTTTCAGCAAAAGTCTAACAGCATCCATGAAATATTTCTTGAATTTCAAACCAATATTTGCCGGTGGTCGAGTCATTAGGATCTCTCACTGAGAATTAGATACAACCCCGTCATGAAGATTCTTAAGTCGACAGAGAAAATGAGCTTGAAGAGGGTCACTTAGATCGTCTTGCTGCCGGAAGTCCTGGTCCAATAGAACAACCTTTCTGAAATTTTCGCATATACAATTTTCCCTTACAAATATAAAGGTTTATCGGAATGTCCATATAAAGGGGTCCCACCAACAGAAATTTATTTCCCCGGGTCTCCCACTACTAAGACATCAACACCGCCATAGGACACGTCTTGTCTTCCCTTAGCTTGACGCAATCGGCTCTCAATTCTTCCCAGCAGGTCTAGACTTACCATAGAGTACTCGTCACTAATCACTACGAGCACTTTGTTGAACCTGCCTTGGATTTATTTTAAGGACTCTTTCTTTAGATCCAACAAAGCTCGAGACTCCGCCTCAACCGGTACCGAAAATAATGAATGTAAGGTGGATCCACGAATTAAAATAGACGCTGTCGCCAGGAACGAACCAAGGATTACATCTTCACGACCAAGTCCGGTTGAAATTCCACATATAGTGTATGACTTACCAGTCCCCGCCGTGCCGTTAACAATCAAAAGAAGTTGAAATATATTTCGCACAGCTTCAATAATCATATCGAAGCATACCATCTGCTTTTGATTTAAATAGCGACGAGTAACAGCTGGGATTTCGGTATGCCACAAATCTGAAGGGTATTTTTCGGTCAAAAAACTCAGCCAATTTGAATAATTTGCATAAGATGCCTCGGTGTAACGTAACTTAACGTTTGCGTGTCACTCGTAGTTTGGTTCAACAAGCGGCTTAGATAAGGTATGTTGGCCATTACGTGGAAAGATTCCACCTGCTACCGTCCATTGCTCAGGTTCTTTAAGATCATGTTCACAGTCCACATCTTCCATAAGCTCACAATCACCCTATCCCTTGCTTCAACCAGCAATTTATATAACTAAACATCCTCGTTACAGTATATAAAAAGATAAGCTGTTAGCTGTTTCCACAAAATTGTTCTATCTGTCTTCTTCATCATCTTCATTATCCATCTCTTTAAGATCTTGAAAAGACGAATATTTGATCAAGGAATACTTACACAAATGATTGCACGTAGGTGACCGGCTGCTTCCACTTTTTTGGAAGGTAATAACGATCGTAATCTCCGGTTTGGAACGTTTGACCAATCTCGTACTCTTTATCGCAAAATTTTGGCAGAATTCAATGAAATTAGGCTGTTGCTTCGAGTTAAAATTTGAATATTCCGTCTGAATTTGTGCACGTTTTGCGAAAAGAGTCAGCAAGCTGTGCGCAATAATGAATTCCTTTAAAATTTAAAAAAAATAACTTTTGACAACGAAAAAATACAAATTAATTTTGTCAATGCTCAACTGCTGAGTGCTGACATCGAGGGATGCTTCACGAAGCTAACGATGATTGGCAGTAATTACTGCCAAAAATCATCCTTGATGCTTCACTCGCTCCCACATCTCGACGGTCAACACATTGAATCATTAGAGATCACAGCTTCGAGATTATATTATCGGAATCCTGTGCATTTTGCATCACAGAACTGTAAATATTCTGCAAAGAACTTCCACTTTGTTCACCCTTGGATGTATATTTAACCATGTAGGCTACAGAAGCGTAAAGATCAAGAATTAGCTGAATGTCCACGTTATCTCTCCAATGCTGTGCATGACCTGCTGATGTATATTTAACCATAGGTCATTTGTCGCAATGCAATTTTATCCTGCACAGAGGTACCGACTATTTCAAAATATATGATTGTACCACTTTGAGAAAATTGAGTCAGATAATCAAATCCACACCCTTTTCCTTTTTTAGACTGGCAATATCCATCTAGGCGACAAATGTGACAATGAAAGCAATTCGAGAGCTCCGGATACTCAGCATCCATAGAATCGGGAATGTCTAAAAAATCTAATATGTTTTTGGTACATGGATGAGGCAGCAACAATTCGCGACCATGAATTCATCGCTGTCAAAAGGGTATCAGCGTAGTCAATAACTCTCTGTTCTGCTAATTTCCCGCAAATTGAAATTCCTATAAGTTGCTCAGAATAATCACGATTTAAAGCAGAATTGTTTTCCAGCTGTTCTCAGCCAACCTTCCACTATATGTAGTGGCTACCAATCTCGGAATACCAGGATCATTTTAAATATTGACCACACAATAAGCGTGAATTGCGGTTGGAGATTGCCAGTTATAGCGGTGCCATATCCATTCAGAGTCAAGGAAGTCTTTGAAAAACACCGAAAGAAATCATCAACGAGCAGAAAAATACCAGTCGACCAGATGAGGATTTTTGGTGACATAACGAAAGTGCCTATATGGTTCAACAAGTCCACCAGGCATTAGACTGTGAAGATCCTCCCAGTAGTAACCGGCAAAGTAAACGTAAAAAAACGCTGTACCACACCCACTTTACTAAAAAAAATGCTTCTAGTTCTTGACATCAATGATACCAATGAGCTTCAGAGCCAGTAACATTTTGCAGAATGAGCAGTGAGCCTTTTCATCAAATTATCCCATGTGTAGTTGTAGATTATTTGCCGTAAATCGTTAATTGTAATAACGTTCGATGACGTCTTATCCTGTCGTTCATCTAAATTAAATCGATAATGCTCTGCAAAAGGGTGATAGAGATTTCTAGTACGAGGATCCAATTCGGCAAAACGAAGGAGGTGAACTGTTGCATAAGTCTCGGATAAGGCAAACTACCGATCGGTTTTGGTGGGGTCTGCAAATCCAAGAGAAAATAATTTACAAAATCCATCGCGGCAATTGAAGGTGACTCGAACTCGTTAATTGACTGAGACTCAGCATCAGACCATGCAAAAGTGCGATGCAAACGATCGACTTCTAGAGGTTTATTGTTCGTATCGTAAGACGAAGAGGTGATACGGCATTATATCTTCACCATTAATATCGATGGGATCAGGACCTTCATCAGCTTCCACTATATCATCATCTTCGACAATTACCTCGGAGAGTTCTTTGTGATACGTCATTTTCAGGTTGCAAGCAGCAATTCTCCTGGCTAATTGATCCGTACAAACACACCCTTTGATGCGTACACACCCACCCAGATTGTGTAAACTAATCATTTGCCACAAATTGTAACGTAAATGCATATTAATATAAGCTACTAAACTAAACAGCACTGTGATATTCCATCACCCTTTGATACGTACACACCCAGTCAAACTGTACAAATTTATCATTTGCCGCAAGTTGTAACGTAAATGCATTAAATCTGGCTTACGAAATTAAACAGCGCTGCGACATTTGATCAGGAGAAGGGTGTGACCAGGATAACGCGTTATAGAACTTATATAGAAACAATAGGCTATGGTTGCACCGCCTGTAGAGGCTATCCACACATCACTAGCGGGCGCGGAGACTCTTGCTGCTCTTCGAAGACGTGCATTAGTACGTCGACGTTGATCTAATGGTCGAGTGGGTGGGCGATGTGTACGATGATGACGTAGTGGACTCTTCGTCCGTATTGTCGTGTTCGTCCGATCCGTCCACACCATGGCGAGGGACATTGCCCATGCGCCTCTGGTACAAACAAAAATCTTTATATGAGGATGACAAGTATGCTGGGCTGCCTCGACGCTTGGCTGCAAATGGCGCCTCTGCACTACATCACAATTCCATGCTCCGTCATCCCTCTCTACATCGAAACAGTCAACTTCCTCCACGCGGCGCCTACATATCCTCCATCAAATCATTCACCACCACCAGCACGTTACCGTTGCACTTCTCCAGACGTTCCATAACCTCGCTCGTTTCCACACCCGAAAAGATGTTGCGCACCATAAAGAGCTTCTCCGACCACTTAATTTCATCCTTCGACGGAACAGCAACCACCGGCTCCACAACAACCGGCACATCAACGACCGGAGTGGCAATCACAACCGGTCCAGACACGACAAGCTCGACAACCATAGGCGCCTCCTCCACCAGAACCGACGTCCAATTCTGCTCCGTCACCTGCTCCCACTCTCTGTCACTTGCAGCCACCACCGGCGCTTCAGTCGCCTCCTCGACAATTACAATGGCCGTCGACTGCCGTGGCATCTCTGGAATAGGCGCCACTTCCACCTGGACCGGTGCCATTTTCGTAAACTCGACCATTACCTCCTTGGCAAACTCGCCAATGCCCTCGGCCACACACTTCAGACCTTCCGTCGTCTTTTTCATGAGCTTGTCAAACGGCAGCTCCTGAATGCTCATGCGCGCTGTCTGCGCGCTTCTTGGTGTCCTGGACCACCATCTTGACCGCCTTGTTGGTATGGTCAAGACCCATCTGCCCCGTCTGCTGCGCCTTGTCGGCCCACTTCTCATGCTTGACCTTGCTCATGGCTACATTCAGCGCTCCACGAGCTTTATTAATGGCCTTGCGGATCGGCGCCGCCACATTCTCTTGGAACGCGACAGTGAAGTGGAGTTTTGGTCACGGTTGAGGTCACAGTGCTGTGTAATTTAGTAGCTTATATTAATATGCATTTACGTTACAATTTGTAGCAAATGATTAGTTTACACAGTATGGGTAGGTGTGTACGCATTAAAGGGTGGGTGTGTACCTATCAAAATCCCTAAAGTTATGTTGCTCTTCACGAATTCTGGGTGGTGCTGTTCCAAATATCTCCCAAACGCTTGTACCCGTGCTCGATTGATCTTGCACTCGATAGACGTGTTATACTGAATATTACGTTTCACGATAATTATGGGGATCTTGTCAGCTAGACGAGGCACTTCATCAATAAACACTGCATATTCTTGTCGAAAGCTGGCTACATAACCACGATGGATATTCTGACCAGTCTTGAGCTTAAAAACAGACATCACAGGGAGAACGGGAACCAAAAGAATTGCTTCAACCATGTCAGCTTTTTCAAGAGAACTTTCATGTGAGTAGGTATTAATGAGTTGTCAGGTATCATGTCGTTTTCACATCCAATTTTTATCCAGCATAACCTAGAAAAATATTAAGATTCGAATCAGTAATAAAATTTGTGATTTACATAAATCGAAGTATAGCCTACCTTTCTTGCAGCGTCTGCAAACATAATTAGGAGAAGCGTAAGTCACGTCGGTTGTGGGACATAGTTCACGACAAGTTGAACAATGACCTTGGTTGTACTTCCGCATGTCTCAATGGAACTTTCGCATTGCTTCACGAAACCAAAATTGCTCATGAAGAGGGCCCTTTTAGCCGCATCAAACTGGTCAAGGTATTTGCTCTTTGATACCATATCGATAACAGGTTTGGCTGCAGCGTTTCGGTTTAGTATTCTTCTTTTTCCCTGTCTTGGAGACTTGTCAGTTTGTCGCTGACCTTCCGACTCTGTAGCACGATGAGCAGCACAAAATTTGAAATTGAGAACGAGTTATAATATTAGCACGAGGTGTTATAATAGATACATAATGTTTGAGTTGTAAAAGCTTGTTTGTAACTCAAATATCTCGAGCACGCCTAGCCTGTATTTCAACTACTGTTTAAATATCGCGGTGCGCGGTTATTGCTAAACAACATATTAAATAAGCTCTCGTAAAGAAATAAAGAAGTGTGCACACAAATACAGAACTTGGATGTTTCGTGCATGCCTAGCTCGAGACTCAGCTTCTGTTTCGCTTTGACGGCGTGCGGCGGTTGGTTGGTAATGGTAAGGAAAAGGTATAATGATTAGGCAGAATACAAGTTTCGTAGCAACGTATCACAAGCAAGTTGTTTTAATAATCACCACATTCCTAGATTGTCCTGAGAAAGTCGAGCTTGCCATTGAGACTCTGTTTTCGCTGCGCGTCAGCGCTGATATCTGGATAAGTACCTATAGAACGCCCAGTTTAAACACATAAATTTTTAACACCATGATGTCATTACGGTTGAGATGGTGGCGGAGCACCTTTGCGTGACCGATAAAGATTATTTATGCTGGTGTTAGAAGCATTGCATTTGCTCTTGGTGCGTATGCTTATGCCAAAGCTTTGGATGGATGCGTTGTACGACTTTGCAAACGTTCCTGCTCACGACATGCAGCATTTTTTTCAAATAATTAGCTTTAGAAAGTAATATAAAAACTTACAATTAAAAAATATAAAGGATGTAAGTATATACGATCTTTTAACAAAGTTAATTTTCAAAAAAATATTTACAATTTTTATAAATAAATAGAAATGGTTAAGTTCTTGTAGATTTGAATACCAAAAATGTTTCGGTACAAACGTACCAAAACATTTTTATTAATACACTTTCGTCACTATAAAGTTTACGCCCATTAAATTATAGTAGGAAATATTAAAATGTCCCAGATAAATAGAAAATAAATAATGCCCCAGATAATTGGAAAATAAAAAAATGCCCTAGATAATGAAAAAATAAAAACGCCCCAGATAATTGGATAATGTAAAAAAATAAAAAATGCCCCACGTCCTTGTATGCCCAAGTTAACGTGGTACACATGAAAATTCATATATTTAGTCATATCTCAATTGTACGGCTGTGCTCGACCCCCGCCCTGTAAGGGGATCCGCGGAGGAGGTTACGCCGCGGGCGTGCTGTGCTCCCAGCCACCAGTTGTGGGCGTGAACGGCACAGGAAAGATGTGCACGCATCTTTGTATCACCTCCAGCGAACGTAAACGTAGACAACGGGTGCTGATGTCGTTATAATTGATGAGATTGTTTTCTTATCGTTTTTATTAGTGTTGTTATTGTTTTCTAATGTTATATTTGGTATTACTGTTATATGTGTTTCAGTTGTTCATGCCGTTGTTGCTGCTACCGCCGCTGCTGTAGCCGCTGTTGTTGAAATTTTTTTATATGATTTTACTGCTGCTGATGTCATTGTTATCGTTGTTTTTTTTGCTGCTGTTGTCGTTGTTGGTACCGGTGCAGCTGTTGTTTTGCTGCTGCTACTGCTCCTTTTGCCACTGCTGCTCTTGCTAATACTGTTAGTGCTCGTGATGTTACTACTGTTTTGTGGTGTTTTTAGTACTACAGTGCTGCTGTTGTAGTTGTTCTAGTTATGGGATAGGAATTCGCTTCCTGCTCTTACACTATGGTAACTTTAGCATATTTAACCATTAAATAGACTATCATGAATCCACTCTATCTGTTTGACTCTTACTTTACTAATTTGAAGGCTTTACCAGTGCTGATGGCGACACTTCAGTCCTGTTTCAAGGATTAGTTGGTGCTGTTAATGATTTTAAGCTCCATGGACAGCATGCTGGACGTGGAGAGTTCAAGAGGTAAAGAAAGTTAGACGTATCAGCACATTGCGTGTGAATAGTGATTATTATAGGTTAATTCCTTCATCAAAGCACCATGTCGGTATATGAGTACCAAGTTAACTTGAGTATACAAGGACGCGGCATTTTTATTTTTCAATTATCTGGGGCATTTTTTATTTTCATGATTAAATGGGGCTTTTTTGTTTTCCCATTATAATAACACGAATCATGAAATTTTGATAAATTACAATTTAACTAAACACAATGAATATATGTTTACATATATATGTATAGATCTAAGGATTATATGAAGGTAAAGACAATACTTACTAACCGAGGTCAACTTGCCTGCTGCTGCTGTTCTCGAAGAGCAATTGTAGCAGTGGAACTTGATGAGGAGGCACTTCTGGCGCGGTAAATTTGGGCGAGCCGCCTATTTAAACGTCGTCGCTTACTCCTTGGCGACTTTAAAGACTCCGGGTATATTTACAGGAAGAAGCCTTCTACCCATCCTTAGTTCTGGAGGACGGGTAGCTGCTTGCTGAACTGGAACTATAGCAGAGATGCTGATTTTGCTGTGTCAGATGTGCAACAACTTCTGAGCTCTGAAGGGTCGTGCGTTTTCAGTTTTAACTTTTGTTGGCCCCGAACGACCTTTGAGCTAATTACATGTGTGCGTTAATCGCGCGACTTTTACTATCTATGCGGTCGCAATTAGTGACCTACCTATAGAATGACACCTATCATGCTAATCTACCTATGAGGGAGACAGGCTAGATCGCACTTAGTACGTGTAAGGTACACCTAGCCGCGTCATTTACAGACACCGATAAGTACGATTTAAAAGTTCGGATTTTACCTTGCGCACACTCATAATAGCTTCACCCCTCGGGCTCGCAATAATCTAGCTATTGTTCTACAATCACCCAACATCTTCACTATAAATTTTGTTAGCTATTGGTACTGAAATTTTAAATAATTGGCACATTAGTCTTGCAGATTACTTGCACAGAAGTCGAATACCACACTTCATCGTTATTTTATTTATCGTCCTCGACAATTTACAAGTCTTACGATAAAGATAGGTTCTAAATTTACATAAGCGCCAACAATGAACATGGGATGCTAATACCCTGGAGGCAAAGCACTTGTATTATCAGAGCAAAAAGAAATATAAAAAGCTGTCTTTACGTTATGACATGGCTGCGACGCAGCGGGCTAAAACATGAGGAGCTACCGGCTCTTGCGCTCATCCACTTTCTTAACCAATGCAGCATGGATTTTTTTAGTGACATCGTAAAAATTATCGAAGCTTAGATGTACAACCGTAAGGAGTGCATATGGCCTCAACAGCGGATGATCTTCTACTGTAGAAGAGTCAATAAGTAGGTGTCTTAAGTAAGATTTCCCAGGTCTAGCATTGCCGGGTGCATGCTAGCAAGTGTAACCACAACTTGCGCATCAGACGTCGTCAATGATTGTACAACGTCAACGAATTCATCGACGATCATTTGCTTGGCATAAGCCGTAGGAGCGCTGGCATGAACAATGTAGGATTCCACGAGCTTTTCTAATGAAGAGTGACCGACGAGGTATTAATATGTTAGATGCAATTTGTTGAGCAGGGTGACAAGCTTCTCGACTGACTCGTTGATGTGCAATTGCTCGATGATGAAGGGCAAATCGAGAATAGCTCGGGTCCTAAGCTGTCTCGCCGCCGTCTCTTGCTAGAGGGTGCGAGCGCCCAAAACCACGGCATCTGGATCGATGCCACCATAAGCGCGATCGGAGATGATAGACAGCAAGCCAGCAGCAAAGAGTGCGCGGATATAGGACACTTGCATGTCAGGATCGCGCGAATGGTCAGGACGATTTCGCGAATGGCCAGGCGGGGCGGCGTTGTGGAGTGGCGATCGCTCATTTTATGAGGCGATCCCGACTCTCTACTGGTGCCCAGACAACCGACTATCGGAGGGGATACTCCGTTTCTGTGCCTTGTACTTCCTTCCTCACCTTGTGTACCCGTCGGTAGGGCGGGATACACTCTTCTCGGTGGACTCGTGTCGAGAGAAAAATTGACCGTGTTGGGAATGGGGTTTGTGATAGTGCGGAAATCTTCACACGGTCATGAGTATACTGGTAGGTTACTTGATGTAATCCACCCAGATCTCAACGAGATCACCTTGTCCACTATGTGGATGCTTGGAGCCTTCTGACCACTTGAGCCGTCTCGAGATCTTGCGCCTTGTCCTTTACGTTCTTGCTGCGTCCAATCACAGTTGGGGTTGTCTTGAGAATTCTTGATCTTCAGCCAATTATCTGAGGATATCACTTGGTTTCAGTATGCGCGACTTTCTTGACGTCGGGAGGCTAATATTCCAGCCCGGAAGAGAAGTCGACACGTGTACTTAGAAGCAAATATAATTCTGTTGAATGTTAACCAACCAAAAGCTAAAACTACCACTGTGCCTGTCTGTATAACAGGTCATTCTGCCACGTGTCTTCTGCATTCCCTTGATCGTTCCTTCGCATATGTGGTCCACTCCTGATCGATCGTCGATCTCCGATTACATTCTCGACCTCGATCACCCTATATATTCTCGATACTGGCATCTTGATGATTGGTCTTGGTATCTTGATAATTGATCTTAGTATCTCGATAATTGATCTTAGTATCTCGATAATTGATCTTAGTATCTTGATATTCGATCTCAATATTGCGCAGCCTAACAGCCAATCGATCCTTCTCAACAATCAGTCGTCGTTTTCGACCAATCAACCCATCGATCACTTCGATTTTCTTCAAATCGCTTCACCACAGCCGCCCCCTACGCTGAAAAGCAGCATACAGTGTTGGTTTATACGTGCACTTATTCGGCCGTCTGCTCCACTTCTGCAGCCCCACGTTCACCAGGGTGGCCGACATGGAAGGATACGATAATCTGTTGATCGCCCGCCCGGGTCCGTCTGACCTACCAAGTTCCCCACCGCCGGCCAAAATTCGACTACGTCCTTCTGCATCTTTTCCAAGCGGCCGGATGAACTTCCTCTCTGCGGTAGATCGACGCACCTTGCGGTCGTTCACCGATGATCTTTTCGATTGCGCTGAGGCTCGCCAAGACGTGTTGGACGATTACAGCGCAATCCAAGACCAATTAAGAGCTCAATAACTTTGTGGCAATCGCTTGAAACGCCAACTGCACGACGTTCGAGACTTCACTGGACCGATCAGGCAATTTTTGAACCAGCGTTACAACAATCTGCGCGAAACGTTGGAAGATGCCGACCAAAAGGTTGCAGAGTTTCAAGAGGAATTAGCCGATCAAGAAGAGCGTGTACAAGATATTCCGATCCTGAAGTCTGCCCTCTTGAAGCTCAACGCGGCCCTCCATGCAGACCAGGAGAAGCGTCGGCAGCAAATGGCATCGCTCTAGCGTGAGTTGACCTCGGCGATCGCGTCGTCCAAGAGTACCGATGATCGATTGAAATCCCAGATAGCCGATGTGAAGTCCAACTTTGCTGCTCGTCAGTCCGCGATCACGCAGGAGTTGACCTGTGCCAAGAAAGATTTGTATACCCTTCAGGTCGAGCGTGATCGCCTGACGACTAAAGTATTCGATCTTGCGGATGAACTTGATCGACTTGTGCTGGACCTCGCCGGTCGGGATGCGGATCGTGATCGCCTGGAAAGGGAGACGGCCGAGCTGAAGACGGAACGCGATCAGGCATTCCACTCGAGAGATTCGCTCTTCACTCTCCTGGTCGAAGTAGTCGCCAGCGTCTCTGCAAGTGCTCCCCTTCCGCCCGCCGTAACTTCCAAGAAGGTTTCCCCGCCCAGACAACAGCGATCAGCCCCTGCCTCTTCCACATCCAATGCGCCGGCATCCCGGGAGACACCCCTACCCCAAAATAAACTACCGGCTCCTGTCTCTTCCAAGCCTGATGAACCGACGTCAAAACGCGTCTGTCGGACCCGATCTTCACCGACTCGATCGGCATCGCCCGATCCCTTTGGTTTTCGAACTACATCGCTGGATAGATCGGAGGGCAGCTATCAGGTTGACTCAATTACTGCTGACACAGATGATTCTCTGCTTGAGGTAACATCATCATCCCGCTCTACCGCCCCACGTGGAACTGCGGCGCCTTCCAAGAAATCATCCCTGGCTCCAATTTCTTCGCCGATCGACATTGACTCCCCTAGTCTGGCGCGTCTGTCTCTCGCTCTCCATCATAGATAGCTCCCCGCGAGTATATATGGTGGTTTCATTTGGCCATCAAGTGATTCCGGTGAAAACCTCAGTCTTTCTGGTGATCCACGAAGTCCGTGTAATTTGCTGCTGACCTCCGAGGAAATCTCGGCGCTTTCTGACACCACTTTACCCCGTGATCGTTGGATTCCGGGGTATCGTGATCGGGTTTTGCGATCGGCGGTAGACGTGTTTTCCTGGTCCGCTCGAAGAGTCAGCCTGATCAGCGTGTCGGAACTGGAGATAGGCTGTTCTACCGTCACTTCTCGAAGCTTTAAAGGATATGTATTTCCTGTCCAGCAGAGTAAGCTTCGAACTCTTCCAAAATCTTCTTGGTCATCCCAGCTGATGACGCCCACCAAGATCAACCAGTTTTACGATCAGCAACCGTGGGACGTGTACGATCGGATTGTACGCCCGATCTCGTTTAAGTTTTTCGGGTGGTTCGTATTGGTTGACGTGTATCATGGTTTCGTGGATTGTCATCATCAATCTCTGTGGGAAGCATCAAATTTCTTGTGGATCTCCCCTGCGCAGCGTAAATCGGATCCAGATTTGGCTGCCTTTGCGTGAGAAAGAAGGCAGGGACGATCTCGTGCTATTCCCCGATGGAAAAGAGTGTTGCAGATGATCCTGCAGGGCATGATCGACGGTCTTTGCAATCTGGACATCTTGTTGGATCCCATGTTCCTGCACTTTCCCCGTTTGAACGAGGTAAGGGTGTGGTATCCCGGCCTGTCCGTGCAGCGGGCCAACCTGCCCAACCTGATCACCGCTCAGTCGATTGATCATGCTGCCGAGCGTTGGAGGAACCCGTTTCGTGTTTCTATCTCCTCCCACCCTGGGCCGTCTATTCCCCTCTTGGTTGGTAATTGTTTTGACCGCGAGTAATTGCTTTGGTCTAGTCCCATAACGCGGTCTCTCAATATAATTTTTTCTCATTTTCGTTCGATCGCCTCCATAATTCGTCTTTCTTCCTTCTTTGTTATCGCATTTTCATCTTAATCGCACCATTTGGTCTGCGATCATCGCACTCAATTCACATAAATTCCAATCCATCTACATGTACAATCCCCTTGCACCCATAGCTCTCCTCCCCGTCCATGCACCTTCCCTGCATAGACCCATCCACTCAAGCTCTCCGATCATTGCTAATCTATGGCTTCTTCTTCGTGCGATTGCATCACCTCAAAACGATTCCTGCTCACCCGATCGCGATCAAACTCTTGCAACATAGCCCCACAATTGAGATCAGCTTCATCAATCCAGGTTAAGTCGCTGTTTTCCTTCCATTTTACCAGGTACTGTTTGTGTATTCGGCCATATCTTGTCTTCCGTCCCGATCGCACATCGATAATCTTATCAACTTCAAATTCGTCTGCGTCAAGATCACCCTCCCAACTAACTTCCGGTAGCAGTGCTTCGTCAAATTCGAATCGACTCGCCTCATCCAAAACATTCAGCCTACTCGTGGGACGTTCTGGGAATACGCGAACTTGCTTCAACTTAGAGACTTGAACCACTGGGAATAACCGGTACGGCGTACCCGCGATTTCCAATTTTACGGCGTGATCGCCGCAATTTTTGGCCACTCGAAAATGTCCACGCCACATATGGGCTAGTTTCCGATCGTATCCTTCCTTGGCTCGGTCCAGAAATAAACAAACTTTTGACCCGCGATCGATATCCAACACATCTCGATCTTCATTATGTCGATCGGCTCGACCTTTGATCGCAACTTCCAATCGGTCATTCACTACCGCCCGTGCACGCTGATATTGGCGTTGCATGCCATATATCCACCTTCATGCATCTCGATCTCAGGGTTTAGTGCTTCCCAACGGTAAGGTGGATTCGAAGGTTGATCTTGGTTCCCAACCGTGAATCAGGTAAAACGGTGTACCTCCAC